>PVJO010013641.1:0-51068 GCA_004026905.1 Hystrix cristata
ATTTTTATTTCTTCGTCTGAGAAATGTTTATTCATTTCATTTGCCCATTTTTGGATTGGGTCTTTAAATTTGGGAGGTTTAATTTTTTTGAGTTCTTTGTATATTCTAGATGTTAGACCTTTGTCTGATGGATAGCTAGCAAAAATTTTTTCCCAGTCTGTGGGTTTTCGCCCTACTCTTTTGGTGATTTCTTTTGCTGGAGGCAGACTAGTTTTAAAATCTATTTATTGGACAAGTATTATTAACATGAAAAGGAGGAAGACAACAGAGAGGATTGTAATTACATACTTCCTGGTATCTTTTGGGTATGGATTATAATATATACGAGAACGTAATTACAATAAGGCAGATTAAGCAATTTAAAAATCAGAAATGATTATGTAGTCCCAAAGCAGTCAAAGACAATATCATAAAATTGCTGAGGAGTGTGTGTGTGAGAGAATACATACTAATCTTGCAAATAAGATTTCTAATCACGAAAATACTGTTGTAACATTTGAAACATGATTAACCTATTATGTCTGGTTATGTAATTATGTAAGTAAATATTTGTGAGGTTTTAAATTTCTGGGTAAACATCATTTCCTCGCAGGAAATAAAATACAACACTGATGCAAATTAAATTAGTCTCTTCATTTTACATAAATAATATAGTTTTATAAGTGAGCTATCATTGCTCACAACACAATTTTGGAAGCAAGAAAATTTTGATAGTCTTTTGACTCTTATAAAAATAAAAATGCATTTTATAAAAAATCAGCAATTCTTTCCTAAATGGTAGTAATAGCTCACATCCACTGAATCAATGGTTCAAGTTCTTTTCTGCCTCTGTAGACGGGAAAACATTAATGCTCACAACTTTCCCCCACCTTACTGTTTTCTTTGACCAAAAGAAATAAATTTGTTGGAGATAGAGAGAAAGATCAAGATGAGGGGGAAAGGGAGAAGAGAGAGACAGAAAGTAATGGGATTAAAGATAATCAAACATTATATTCATGTATCATTCCCCTCCAAATGTAACTGCTATAACAGAGGTAAAAGAATTTCAAAATAATGAAAGAAATAAAAGGAGGGAATATTTATCACCAATATACTCTTGGGCTAAAGAAAAAAGAAGATACACAACTTGGGTTGAAGCACCTCACAGTATAGTGAAGGAAGAATAAAAACCTCCACTTTCAAGTCAGTGAAAGGAACGCTGTGATTCACAGTGACTCGAGAGGCTCTCCGAAAGGAAGACGGAGTGACGCACCCCGCTGAGAGGGGCAGACTCCACACACAGCCCAACGGCAAACACCCCTCAGTTACACTGAGCTCGGCTGGGACCATCATCTAGATACCCAAAGTTCACCTTCTTTCCAGAAACAGTTATGTCTGGTTTTGATTTTTATTGCTGAACCATTTACTTCCTCGGCCACCACATACAAGAAAAAGTTTTGTCCTTCTGCCTCCACTTTTGTGGAATCAACGCTGGTAGGAATTTTTCAATCACTTGAAACCAACACCTACGAAGTTTGGTCAGATTAAAAATAAAAATGGATAGACTTTACATTTGTGTTGGAGGAATTTTATGAGAAATTAACTTAACCCAAATAGCCTATTTATCACTTCAAATACTTGGTATTTTGTAAGAACACTTGAAATTTACTGCCTTTTGATTGTAACAAAATTTAGCTTGAAACACACAGTGTGCAGCTGTATAAAAATATTTTTATAACCTTAAATCTATATGTTTCTTCTTTATTTAATTTTTTGCAGTTTAATTTTTAGTTTTTAAACTTTTGTTTAAAACTAAAACACTAGCACACATACTAGCATAGGCCTGAAGAGGGTCAGATGCGTCATTATCACTGTGTTCCTTCTCTACATAATGTCCCACCAGAATGTCTTCACCATAAAGACACACGGGGAGTTGCCATCTGCTACGGTGACAAAGCCTTCTTCTCCCATCCCACTTGAAGGTGCTGCCTGAGATTGCATCACAGTTAAACTTTTTTCATAAGTAAAAGGAATTTATTAATAATATAATAAAATAATAATAAAATTATAGTACACTAAGTACTTAAACCAATGACGTAGCCTTCTGTTTTCATTGCAAAATACTATATATTAGGCACACCTCTGGAGAAGGTTTGTTTCCATCAGCACCACTACAATACTTGATTATTTGTAACAAGGAACTGTACAAATAGTAGTGCTGTTACACGATATTATGTCAGCTACTCTGTCACTCTATGATAGGAAGTTTTCAGGTCAATTTTCATCTCACATCACTATCACTGTATCTGCCACCTTCCACTGACAGATATATCATTATTAAGTTCATACTATACTTTAAATCATCTCCACGGCACATCGATATTTAATACAATGTAAATTCTGTGTACATAGTTATTACACTGTACTATTTAAATCTTAGTTACAAGGAAAAAACCTACACATACTCTGCACAAAAGGTTTTACTTCTGAATGTTTTTTTGTAGGAGCAGTTGAACCAGTGGATATTAAACCTAGAGCTATAGAAGGGTGAGTATATTGCTTTGACAGCTGTAATGAAGAACTACAATTTAGTAATTTAAGCAGCAGAAACTTACCTGAGACCAGAACGTCAGGATCAAAATTCTGGGTTCCTGCTAAAAGTTGTGAGAATTAATTTGTTCCATCTTTCTCCCCAGGCTTTATGGCTGAAATTCTGGGGTGTTGCTTGGCTTGTAGAAGCATCAACCCAATCTCTGTTTTCATCCTTACGTGATGACCTGTGTATCTCTCTCTCCAAATCTGCCCCATTTTATAAGTATACAAGCAAAAGCTTTAAGGGCCAACCGTCCTTCAGGATGACCTCAACTTTACTAATTTGACTCCAAATAAAGTCACATGCTGATGTGCTAAAGAGCCAGAGATTCATGTTAGGATTTTGACATATGACTTCTAGGGAGAAATGCTGCAATTTTACCCCATAACATGGAATAAAATTATGAGTCACTAGTATGACCTCCAAGGTGGCATGGAATTTATCAGTAGGGGGAGTTCTGTCGGAGCCTGACCGTGCACTGACTCCACCTATCACCAGGCAAACAACCTAGATGGCATAATAGAGAACTGCACAGTGAGAGGGGGAGAGGTGGGTCACCTGAGGAACAATAAGAATAAGGAAGAGCACTGCACTGTGTACACCATCGAAATATGTGCTAGAAATAGGAACTACCATATCCTGACATAGCACTGACCCCCTGGGCGGGAGGTGAGCACAGAACCTAAGTCAGACCTAACATGCACTCACCAGCCCACACGCACCTGCAGAGTCCAAGGAAAGACTTTGGACACAATCCTGTGCATCCTCTTCTGTTCTCTCTTTTCTCCTCTCTTCTCTCCTCTTCCCTTTATTTCCTGTCCCTTCTCTTCTCTTTCTCTCTCTTTCTCTCTCTGTTTCTCCCTCCCTCTCTGCCCCCTTCCCTTACCCCTCTTTCTCTCACACCCACACAAAATTATTTTGTGGAAAATAATCACACTCTACATATTACTCTGCAGCTGGCTTTTATACTTTGACTTGTTTCAAAACTATAAGTAAAAGAAGCTGGGAGGTTTCATTTCCTTTTGTTAATCACTATATTCGGTGCAATTACTCAAATAAAACAAACATATTTATTGATGTATACTTGTGATATTCCATATTTTATTTTACTATCACAAATTTTAGAAAACATTGTTGAAAATAAATCTTTGTTCGTTTTTGCTAGCATTAGTACTGGCTAAACTTACAGAAATACAATTGCTAATGAAAGATATTTGCATCATAAATTAAAAATAGTCCAAATTGCTTTCTCCAAATCCTGTAAATTTCCATGCCCACTAGAAATGACTATTACGCCCCAGTGCTCTTGCCAAATTCACACGCTGTTGCATATTTTCTATTTAAAATCTAAAAGGCAAAACCGTTACATAATTAATATGTCAATGTAACTTTTCTGATCTCCAGTGAGATCTGAATCATTTTTACACTTGTGTAAGCTGTTACCACTTTTTTATTGTAGATTATCTGTGAATATGTCTGCCGATGCTCATAGGACCTTGAAGACCATAAATACACTTATCTCTTTAAGAACTTTATGTAAAAAAAAAAAAAAAAAAGAACTTTATGTAAGAAAAAATGAAATTAAAAAAATTCCAGCTAAATGGCAAGTGCAATGGAGAAGAATTATGTGCATTAGTAGTTGACTTTATTTTTGTTCTTAATGGAAATATTCGATGACATTGAAAAGCCAATTAACATCTACAAATATTAATAGTTAGAAATAAAAATCAATAGCAAAAGTCTCCAGAGAGTACAAGACAGAGTGAAATCTAAATATAAGAGAATTTTTCCCTAATCTTCAGGGCCCCTAAAAGTTCTGTTGGTTATCAAGAATTATATTCCTAGAATGTTACTTCCCTTTAAGTATGTCTTTTATTGTAAGTAAATTAATATAGACTCACAAATCTTCACATCATGAAGATAGCTTTAGATTTATCATCATTTGAAAGCTAATCAGGGTATCTACATTTGTTTTCATTTTCATGATATGTGTGTTTAAATTATGATTTTAGATTTTCAGGCCAGATTGTACCTAGATAATGTACTATATGTGTGTTTGTAATTTGGTTATTTTCATTTTGAATTTATGGTTCATTATTATTACATAATAGAAATTTAGTTGTAAAACAGTATTTTGCCCTCTAAACTCACTGTCTCATCACAGTGCTAACAATGTAGGCAATGTAGTCTAAATTTCTTCTTTTACGGATAAGGAAACCAAGCAAAGCAACTAATTCTACAAGGCAAAATAACTAGGTAATGGACAGTAGAAGCTTCACACGTTTGCCTATTTACTAGTTTTTGAGGACAGCCCTAACGAAGTACTAGAGACTGGATGACTTTAACAATAAAACGCATTTTCTCATAGTTCAAGGAACCCAGAGTATAAGATCGATGTGCTGGCAGAGTTGCTATCTCTCTGAGGCCCTGTCCTGGGCTCACAGGTGGCCGTCTCTCTCTTTGTCTTCATACTCTCATTCCTCTGTGTCCAGATTTTCTCTTTTTAAAAGAAGACTAGTTAAACTGGATTTGATGTCACCCCAGTGACCTCACTTCAATTTAATTACTTCTTTAAAAACATGAGCTTCAAATACAGTCACTTTTGGTGGTTACGCCTATCAGAACTTCAGTTTATGAATTGTGGAAGACCAACCAATCGTGTTCATCCCATACAAGTCTCAATTCATAGTTATCGCTGTTAAAGTAAATAGACCTTTACAACACTTGAACTATGGCCCAGCTGGAGGACCCAGTTACACCACCAAGTATACCAAAGTGAAGGATTCTTAATCTTTAGGAATTTTATAAACTCAAGAAATTTTATTTAAACAAGTATTTATCTCTAATAAATTGTTCCTTCTGCTGCCACAGGCGATGCTTCCTGGAGATAGACTGTGTCTGAAATAGATAATACCAACTTCAGTCAATTTATCTAGTCAGGCGGCTTAGGGAACTTAACCTCTTTCACATATTTATCACAGTTGCACTTATCTTTAAACATAAATGGACGTAAGTGGACAGTCTCACACAGATTTGCCTTGTTCTGTGCCCCTGCTTCTCTGCAATATAACATCTTATTTTTACTTAAATAAGTGAAATATATGTTAATTGTCTTTTATAACGTGGGAAATGATGCCCTTAATTTGCTTTTAGATATATAGCAATAGCAGCATGAGGCAGCATCTTCTAGAGTCTTAGATGGATGACACAGTCCAAAGTCTGGGAAGATTTCCAGATACAGTCAAAGAAGTTAGTTTTTCAGTGTTGCTGGTAAAGATTACTTTCTCTGAATAAGTGCCATTTGCCACCACCAATTTAATACTCAGTTTACAAAAGTAAACTACCCAGACAGAAAATAATCACTTAAATCAGAAAGTTTAGTAAGTAAATTTAATAAATTATTTATCAAAAAATTTCTAATCAAATACACTAAAGATCAGTATTAGTAAACTACTTTAAACTCAATTTTTTTTATTAAACAGTACATGGAATAAAGAAAGAATTCCAGAGACCTCACAAGATAGTACTTTACTTTTACCTAGAAGAAAGCAGATGAATTAATTATCCAAATTTAACAATAGCAAATGTGTTTCGGTTTTTCAAATGTGGTACTATTTTAGCAGTCTGTAGTATTACAGTATTATCTGCTGTATTTTTAAAACACATTTTTTAATTCTGAGAGCATATATATATATATATATGTCATACATTCAGACATTTATGTGTATCTGAAAGCATAAAAGGACTATATTTGAAAATTGTTGGATAAGCACAGGATAGAAATCCAAGACTCCTGAGTGAGTAGGACCACAGCTAAAGAGTTATTTTACCAGGATTTGGAATGTAGCTCAAAGGTACAGCACTTGCTTGTGTGTATTAGACCATGGATTCAACCCCCGGTGTACCACAAAAAAAAAAAAAAAAAAAGATTCACTACTGACAGCTAAAACAAATTGTCAGAACATGGAATGCCATGCCAAAGTGTATAAGTTCATTCAGACAGCTATAAAAAAGCATCGTAAATTGGGTACTTACAAATGACCAAAGTTTGTTTATTACAATTTTAGAGACTGAGATGGCGAAGATCAAATGCTGACGGATTTATTGTCTAGTGAGAGCCCATTTCGTGGGCTCACAGGTTCCCTACTCACCGCACCCTCAAAATGGCTTTCTGTACACTAATTCGTCTTCTGAGGGTTCCACCCTCATAACCTAATCACCTACCAAAAGCCTCTCACCCCAGTACCATCATTTGGAGGTTATGTTTCAAATTATGAATTTTTAGGGGAGACAGATACTCAGATCACAGCAGAAAAGATAGAATTATTCACCAGATTCTGCTTGTTTAAGTCACTTGAATTAGGTAAAACACCCCAAGTGTGATCTTCCAGCTGGTTCTGCTCAGGTAAGTGACAGTGCTGTGGCCACCCTTCACCACGGAAATCAAAAGTCTCACATCTAATGGAAACAAGGACCAGTTCCCACACAAACTCAAGCAAGGCCCTGATCCCCAAGCTTAGAGATCAGGCATAGTTCATGACTTCATTGAATCCCTCACAAAGACCTGTTTTGAAGGTAGCCTTTGGCTACCCCATGAACATGTTCTCGTTACTCGTATTTCTGCTTCTCAAAGCGGCTCATAATACAGCTACCCATTACACAGCCCGCACACATCTTCAACTTGGAGCACACAAATCTTACCACTTACTGTGTCCACTTCCAAATCTAAAATCTTAATTTATTGACCTTCAATTCACTAAGTCATATCTGTGCTCTTCCCTCTTTGAGCTTCACTTGCACGTGGAATATGTGAGTGCAGCTGGTCACGGGGCTGGCTGCAGGTCTACAGTTTGCCTTTGCTCCTGTGACATCCAGCCCGTGAACTTCGCATCTCTTGTTAAAACACTGCTGCCTGACTTCTGGAATTATCTTCATTTTTTTTAATTTTGTTTGTAACCGATACTTCTCTTTCTGAAAATCTTAACTATTTGTACATCCTGCCTACAATAGTTGCACAAATTTCATTTTGCTTCTGTTTGATAAACAAACTGTTCTCCCAGGTCTTTATTACAACCTACTTTTAAAAACTGCTAATTAGAAGCTTAAATTAGTCAATTTGCAATTTTAACTCAATTGAATATAACCACTATTGTTTGCCAAGTAGAAATAATTTTGGGGGGATAGAATCTCTAATTAAAAACATTCCAGAGGAGAGAAGAAAAATAAATGCTTTTCAATAGTGAGAAGTATTGATTATTGATTTCAAACATCCTCTGTGACAGCATCAGCATTTCGTAATGCTGAATTGTTCAGACAGGCTGAAGCTGAATCTTCTTGAGCTCGCCTTGCTCTGTATCCTGGGAATAATTTATATAGGACCCATGTAGGATGCTGTAGGTATCAGATTTCTTTATTATTTTGTGGGAAATGGAGTTTAGGGAGTAGCAGAGTTATATGAGAAGTTTTGAGTGTCGCTGGAACTTTTCAAATATCTTCAGTAGACCAAGGTTAATGGACAGAAGAAAAATATTGTGCAGAAAGCTTTAAATACTCATAAGTGGTAAGGAGATATTCAAATAGGAGAAATACATTATATGAATCTTGGAAAGAAAAATTCGGACATGTAGAAGATGATGTCTACATGACAATAATAATAACATATGTGTGAAAACTAATATACTCAGATACTTGCTGATAGTCAAACCTCCAATGAACTAAGTAGATCCTCCCTGGCAATACCTTAAGTGTACATGACTCATGTTTTATTTGGGGACATGTTGGTTTCTACAAACTATAATAGCTAAATATTTTAATAGACTTAAAGCTAAAATTTAGGGATTGGGGATTTAGCTCAGTGGTAGAATACTTGCCTGGCAAGCACAAGGCCCTGAGTTCAATTGCCAGCACCAATAAATAAAAAAATCTAAAACTGATACAAAACTGAATAATATGTTCACTGAATAATATGGTAATTTAAGACAGTAATAAAACCACTTTACTATATAAGGTGTCTCTGTCTCAAGAATATAACCATTTTAGTATGAGAAGTAAGGTTAGCCATTATCCTATTATGAATTGCAGTGGTTTCCTACTTTTTCTTATATTTAGAATATGCAGGAAACTGGCAACAATATTTTCAGAAAAGTGTGGGACAGTGTTACTTCTGTTCAGTGTACAAAGCTTTAGTGTTTTAAATTTATGAATATTTTCTGAAAATAGTTTTGTTCCCTACCAATTTCTTTCAAGAGATAAGAGTGCCCCATAATTAATCACCCTTTGTTTCTTGTTATGCTATTAGTAATGTATTTCTGCATTCTAGTGGGTTGGGATAGTATTACAAAATAAATGTTAATTCATATTTTCTATTTGCCAAAGTTTTTTGTTTGGGAGCATGAAAAGTTTTGAATTTGAAATTGTAAGTTATATAAATTACATTTAAACATATAATTATTGTCAGGAAAGTCTAATGTCCCTGGTTCTGTGCTAGCTTCTCTATAAGATATACATAAGCATAACCAGCTTTCTACTAACAGCTTGGGAGCAATATAAACTCTTAGCATGACAGATACATAGACAATCAAATATAAGACAGAATTCAAAGTGCATTACAAGGATCCGAGTGTATATTTGGAAGGAGAAATATTTGAATTAGTTTTTGCTGATAAAGCAGGATTTTGATGGCTGTACATGTAAGACATCAAAAGCATTTCACAAAGAAAATACATATTTATGTGAGCAAAACCTCAGAAACCAGAAAATTTGACATTTTATTAATGTAAACATTACACAAATATTATTAAAATGTAGCCAGTTCTACTTTTGGACAATATGTGGTGCTAGGACATACAGAGTTTTGAATAATTAATATAGAACTAATGAATTAGGCAATGCAAGTCATTAGCATTATGCTTAATGAAGACTAATTTGGTAACACTCTAACACATAGAAGAAAGTTTAAGTAATAGCAAAGATAAAGTCCACAGTTAATTGAGGTGTATGTAAGAAAGACTGAGGTAGTTGGAGAGAAAAGAAATGAATGGGAAGAAAGCAAAGCAAAGTAAAACAAGAGTATCCTCTAAGTATAATGTGAAAAGATGGTTTTTGATAGATGTTAAGTAAGAAAAGAAAAATAAAATACAGATGATTAAATTATTATTTTTGTTATTTGTAAAGTTCATTGTTAATTTAAGGGTGTTGAAGAATGATTTGGAGCCTTATCTCAGAACAACACAACTGGACAGCCTATGATTATTGATGACTTATGCTCAATATTTCTGAATGACTGTAGCGATAGTAAGTAATAAAATACACTAGTAATGTAATTTCATGGAGAACTTTGAGAAAAATTTGAATATTTACCTAGTTATCCTAAAATTGGTAATAGACCTATTAGAGTTGAGATCATTTCTTTATATTGTATGCCTACATGATGTTTGAGAATTTATTCTCTATAATTATTTTACAACTACGAACTATAAATTTAGAAAACACACCCTACTATTTAAAGAGCAGGAGAAGCAGAACACAATATGTTTAAATAAAAGGGTTTAAGAATGCCATTAGCAAAATGGTATACTAGGGCTTTTCTGGACCCACCCCTCCCAAGCAAACCAACTAGCAACTATTTGCAGGTAAGAATACTGTGGTGAAAATCCCAGACTGGAGAGTGAGAATGAAACTTGCAGAGTAGGAATGAAAACACTTAGCACTCCAGTTTCTTCCCCAGGTTCAGAGACGATTGCTCATCAGAAGTTTCTTTTGTTGAGCACCGTCCCATCAAACTGCCAGACTCCACTAGCTAAGAGGTGATTCGACTGACTACAGTCCAGGTCTCTAGTTAACTTTTCTCCAGTCAAGGAGGCAATTACAAGAGAGCAGCTAACTTCTAGCAGAATTAAAAACAGACCCCTTGACCGGCAGAACAGGACAGAGAGCACAGAGGGTAACACATTTCCAGGCAAAATTTTTGATGATGATTCCAAGAACATACAATCGGAAAGGAGAGGCTCTCCGATAAATGGTGTTGGGAAGGCTGGATATCACATGCGGAGAATGCATCTGGACTCCTAGTGACTTGTAACATCAAATACAGGGTGGAATAAAGAACAACTATGATTTAGCAGTGTGTCTGCAATGTTATCTGTCCTGAATGCAGGTGTCCTCTTGTTGCTTTCGACACTCTTCAATTATTCTTTTTAATAATATCCCCATACATGATCTCAAAATGCCCTTGAGTCTAGAGAATATCGATAATAGATTGTGGGTCTGAATGGGAATAAACACATATTACAATGTACTACTAAGGTATCATATTTTCCTTTCTATACTGTGAATACAAAAACTTCAAAACAAAAAATAAGAGGAAAATAAAGAGACTAAAATATGCTTTCTGAGCACATTCCAAATGGTAATTGCAAGCAAGAGTCTGCTTTAGATATATAAAGTCCTTTACTTGTACACTTGAAACAATAAATTCATTATTTTATGTTCTCTAGCTTGCTGCTTTTCATTGCATTGAGGTTTTCATAAAAGACAAAAATCTAAACTCAAATAAATTCAAACAGTTCAACCTAGTAGTAATGTTTCTTCCACAGATGGAACTTTCAGCACCTCCATTCAGCATCTGATAGAGCCAGCACCACTCGGGCGGTGTGAACAGCCTCTGGATGTGATGCTGGGGACCCCAGTACCGCGAGCCTTTAACACTGAACTCACAGAAAAGCCGCTGGCAACAACTCCTACAGCACAATGCTAAAAATGGATTTCACTCCTCTTCTTAAAAATAGAATAATTTGTATCAGCCTGACATTTCACACAGGTAGCTTTAGCATTTTAAGATGTTAGCAAGTGCTGAAGTCAAGCAGGTAGGTAAAGGATTAGAGTGTAGATCTCTACCAGGCTGCTTAGAATTATTCCAACTTTGTGGTTAAGACAGTACTTTATATCTATGTGTGACCTTTGCCCCCATTGTTATACTTGAACAAAAATTCAGTAGTGTATCACACACTCTCTGTAGCACGCACCTTTTGTTTTAAAATACCTTTAAATTTAACTCTTGTTTTCAAATGCCAACTTAAGAAATTATAGTGAGCAACAGAAATCTGAAAATAACAATTTGAAGTTAATATGTAAAAGTTGCCTCCAAAAGAAGGTAACAAAATTTAAGCATTTATGATGAAAACAAATTTCTGAATAAATAGTGAGCAACAGAAATCTGAAAATAACAATTTGAAGTTAATATGTAAAAGTTGCCTCCAAAAGAAGGTAACAAAATTTAAGCATTTATGATGAAAATAAATTTCTGAATAATCATAGTCACTTGGGAGCAACAAATAGCAAATCTTTTCAAATATTAAAATATTTTAACTACACCATCAAATAATTAATTGCAGATTTAAATAAATACAAATCATCCTCATTATTAAAGCATCAGAAAAAATAGAATTTCCTTTATATCATGTGACTTAAACAAACAACATACTAATGAGGTCTTAGATGTATCCTAAGTCATAGAGAGGCCATTTAAATATTGAAGCAATGAATTACATTAGGGATTCAAAATTACAGCACAAAGCATTACGCTTGGACATACTTAATGCAAAACAATATATATCAGATGTACTGCTTTGTAAGGTTTATTCCTTATGTCATTATTTTACTTAAGTTTTGAAACAATCATGGGCTGATAGGCCTCAGAATTGAACTTTGCTAGAGAAAATACAGGTTGCTGGATAGCTAAAATATAGTCATCCATGTCATTTAACCAGGGCTGCTTTTGGCTAAATCATGAGGTTGAGTCTTGTTGCTTCAGATTCCCCTTTTGATATTTGTTTTCTTCTCCTATGACAAATCTGATACTTCTCTCAACTTAGCATCCTGATGGTAAACCATCTCATATTTAAATACTTTTATGTCTTTATTAATATCAACTTACTGCAATAAAGCAGCTTCAAAATGGTATTCCACTCCTAAACTATGGAAATAAGTGGTTATTAAGATTTAAGCATGAATCATTACCTTATTAGTTTAATATGCAAATAAAATTTGACTTTTAAAATTTCAGAGGTTGGAAGTTTTGCAAACGAGTCCCATATAAATGTGATAGATTTAAGATCTGCAATGTCCTAAACATTTCTTCTTCTGCTTATGAACGCAATCTTGTTCTGTCCTTTACACAATATCTTCTCAGTCTACATATAAGAACTGGACACTTTTTCACATGCTTTAAGACATCAGTGAGAGTATCCCGCGTTGCTTATATTTTAAGCCATGGAACGACATTTGATACGAGAAGTATGCTCCCAACGAAGCAAAAGTTGCTTCTTCTGTGTGACACATAAACTATTTGAGAGAAAAGACAACGAACTCTCATTTGATACTTAATGGTCAAACACATTCACAAAGATTCTTGAGGTTTCTGGGATAAAGTCATTTCCTAAAAATAGAAGTCGATTCCTTGACAGTGTAATTTTCTCAGTAGTATAGTTAAGAAAAATAGATAACAAAACACACAATTTTCTAAAGGGGACTTGAAGGACAGAGACGTCAAATCAATGCTGTGGAATATTGGCTGAAAAGTGAAACATGGCAGTGTGTGCTTCCAGGGTGAAGTTTAACTAACGAGCAGTGTTGGCCAGGCACTAGGTCGTGGCTCTGTTTCAGGGAAACGAATGTACCATCTGCGAGGCTAAGCTGAAATGACAAGTCTTTGAGGCAGAGAGAGTAAATGTTCAATCCATTTGGCAGATAAAGCAGGTCATGGATTGGTTTATTTAGCTCGAGTTTCACATAAACAATACACAAGCAGAAGCAATGAACCATGGCTGCATTCAACAGGAAATTCCATTTGAGATTATTTCTGTGCTCAAGCCTTATTCAAATGGTCACCACTCTCCCACTCCTTCTCTTTGTCGTCGCCACAGCTGCCAGTGTATTTTGGTGGTTCAGATAGCAGAATCAATTTAAATGAAATACATTCTCTTGTCACAGACTCGCTGAACAACCACGATTTGCAAAACATAGCAAATCACATTTCTATAATAGAAGTCTGTCTATAAAAATTTAAGAAAAGCTTCATATTTCTGAAAAAATACTTGATATATGCCTGTATCAACTGTGTAGATATATATATAAAATCTCTGTGGCAGAAATATACTTTGTTAGCATTTCATGGTCATGTGCACAGAGTAATCTTAACCAGCCCTCAGTGCCCTCAGCGAGTAACCGTCTGCAGAGGTCAGCCATGCATGCCGTTTTTTACCTTTGATCCTCAAGCAGAATTTTACTTTGCACTGCTTAGGGTAATGAAATACTAGGTTCCAGTTCTGCTTGACTTCTTCAACCTATTTTATAGAATTTCATGCTATTCTAAAAAGAAAAGATATTTTCTTTTTCAATTTTGATGAAAAAATATGAACTGCATTTCACCTTCATTCCCTTTGTGAAGGTCAAAATTGAGAGATGGTAGAACATTATGCCCCAAGTTTTTCCCCAAAAGCACCTCTGGGCTTTTACTTGGGTGATAACGATAATATAGAGAAAGAGCGAGAATATCCAGAAATTTTGAGGACAACTGGTCATGAGTAGAGTTGATGTAAACTCTCTGGGATTCAAAGTGTCACCATGAATTCTCGGTGAGAGTGAAATAATAAAATCCTCATAAAAACCTAGCTCTGCCTGGTCTGCTGGACCCCTGTATGCATTCTGTGTCCATTTCTTTTACCACCAACAAATTGTTGGAATAAGAGTCCCAGGGAGTTAGCAGGCATCCCATATCCTATTTTGGCTTACAGAGTAAGAGTGTTTTTTAATTATTAAAATACAGTTAGGTTCTAAAACTCTTCCTTACAACCTGAGTTGTCCTTATTTCTATAACTGCCATTTTACAAATGAAAAACTGTAATTTAAATAGAATATTTACAGTTGGGGATTTAGCTCAAATGGTAGAGCACTTGCCTAGAAAGCTCAAGGGCCTGAGTTCAATCCCCAGAACCCCCCAAAATAATAAATAACTAAAACATTTCATGCATTAGAGATCACAAGCTCAAAATAATAGCGTTAGCAGAATTTGAACCCACACATTTTTATTTACAAAGTTTATTTTTGCTCTGCTGTATCAGCCAACTGTCCAGTTTGGAGCTATGACACATGACACCCACAATTTAAAGGTAAAAAGGTTTAATTTGGCTCAAGGTTTTGGGGGGTTCAGTTCACAGTTACCTGGATTCAAAGCTGAAGCATCATGGTGAAAGGGTGGGGCAGAATAAAGCTGCTTAGTTCAGAGTTTTAGAATGCAAAGCAAGAAACAATGCCAGAGAGGGAAAAGCCAGGGACCATATATAACACTGTAAGCCACACATCCACCCCCATCCAAGAGCATGATCCATCCCCTGGATGGACCCTACAACTAACCAAATTGATACTCCACTCTAACTGCCAGGTCTACAATGTGGATAAATTCCTCCAAGGCAAGAGACAACCAGATGAAAATTTAACAAGTTATAAACAAGCCAGCAAGCCATTAGATATTAATTAAACATGTGTTATTTTCCTGTTATATAAAAGAGTCCTTGTTTAAACAAACCATCTTCTTAAGGAGTCCATGAGAATGGACAATATCTTATTGCTTGGAGCAAAAATGCTATTTAAGAGAAACATAATGAAATAAGTAAACAAAGTCTTTCTGTTTCACTTTATACAAAAATCTGCAATTATAAAAGAAAGAACTGGACAGGAGGAAGTTAAAAAGAGATGGGAAGATAGTAAGTGTATTGAAACAAAATATTTCATATATTTTTAAATGCATGAAAATCATTGCAAAGTCTTATTTTCATACATTATATTAGGGTTTTTCATGAGTAACATGCACATCATCTTATCTAGTAAGCTGTGTTACTTTTAAGAAAGCTTTTAAATTTATTTCATCTTATTTTATGTTTATTAGTACATGTTTGCAGCATATTACGATCACATTCATCATGGACACTTCGTACATGTACATAACACACCTTAATTCTTTTTTCTTTAATCCCCTTGCACTCAATTACCTCCCCCCACTTCCATTTCTTGGTCAAACTTTCATTAATATTACATGAATTCATCTTATGGTAGCCCATTATCTTATCATAACCTAAACAGTTAAAATGTAGGGTTAATGAAATAACCTAGTACTTAAAAACCAAGGATCTTGAATCCCTTAATAATTTATTTATGAGCCATCTGCTTGGGTAAACATGATAGTATGGTAAAATGTGCTCTATATGCTTGAAAGAAAGGTCTATTCAGAAAGAAATAATTAGGTTTTATGAATAAAATCTCAAGGCTAACTAAAGGATTTAAGTAACAGACTTTTCTTACAAGGAAAAAATACATAGCAATTCATTATAGAGCATAATATAATCTTATCTTATCGATAAATAGTAGAATATTATCTTCTCTGTATGCACACACACAAATGCTCTTATTGCAAACCTGCAACATGGCAAGAGAGTTTTAGTACTACAAGACTTTATGTAGAAGATAGTGACTGTGGGCAGACACAATGATTCTGACTTTCCCTTCCGAGGTCTCAGGGATGGCAGAGAAAATTGAAGGAGTATTATCTTCCATCTCTGTTATTACTGTCATTAATCAATTTTACCTACCTTTCTGGCATGTACCTTTCATGGACATACACAAATGTGTGCAGGGTTATATAAGAGAAGGGTGAATAATAGTGTGAAGTAATTTCACTTTCTTATCCATAAATTTCTATTTTAAATACTGCTTATATGATCAGAAAATACATTAAAATTTTCTATGTGTTGCTCTCTAAGAGCCAATATAACTTGAAATAACACCTACTATTACATATTTGTTAAAATAACATTTGCCTATTTAAATTTTTTCTTTGAGCTCACTTTTCACTTATTTACTCTCCAATTTGTGTCCACATATCTAGGAAGCTAATAACAAAACACGCAAGCTATATATTTTCATTATTATAACCAAGGCATTCTAATTTTCTTCTGAGTCATGCATAAAATTCTTACCAATACATTCAATAAAATGTTGAAAGAGTATAAATTGTAACAAGTTCAAAGACATTTTCATAATGAGGAATAATAATATCCTAAAAACAAGAACCCAATAACCCAAATTTAAAACAGTAACACATACTCTAGGTACTACAGTAACCTTCTGTAGTTGTGACTTAAAGCTGAATCTATGTGGTTATTTACATTGCTCGTTGTTATAAGCAATGTACAATTGTATTATGCACATTGTATTAATACATAAACAAGGTGCAATGTATTATGGTCTGTAAGCTTATGTAATTGCCTGTATATTTGTGTAATTTTGGATAATTTTAATAAAAATCTATTTTTAAAAAGTAACACTCCCTACTATAGCTAAAAACCAAAATTAAAATAGCTGTGGTGTAGATCTATGAATTTCTGATCCCCTCTTGCTAGTTCCATGGTAGCCTGGGAAACCAAATTCCACACAGCTCTGATAGGGTAGCACTGAAAAACAGCAGCCTACTAGGTGCTCAACAGACACAGCATACTAACACATCCCAGGAAAACCTACTCCAGGGAATCATCACTCCTTGCCATTCTGAAACTCCCTGAAAGCTACGTCTTGCGACAAATCTGCATTTGACCTGACTCAGAGCTTGTTCTGTGCACACAGCTGTCATTAGCCTGTTTTATCGAAACAATCATGATAATTAATCAATATATTAGCTGCCCGTAAAGCAAATACAGATTGGTAGGAACAAGAGGCCCACAAAACACTTAAAAAAAATAGGAGTATGCTTCCTATAGTGGATTTTGAACATCCCAAATTATGCTTGGAAACTATAATGCCACAAATAGGTGCCATATTCTAGTTTACCCAAGAAAGTCCTGAGGACTGTACAATGTTCACCACTGGATGACCCGTGGCATTGCTAACACAGGGGTGAAAAATAAATTAGATGCACACACTGCCTAAGGAGCATGAATGTCGGTCATGTAACAACACACAGATAGATACCCTCAGAGAAGATTAGAAGACATACCGGTTCAAGGTACTTAAGAAAATTTATGTGCAAGTAAGCTAAGACAGCCAAGTATACAATTCAGTAGCTGTAGTTAACAAATACAGATTATCCATAAATATTCCCAGAAAATCAATTGACAAATGAACAACAAAAATAAGCTCTAGGAATATGAAGAATCTCATTTCCACATTTGACACATTGTGTTTTATGAACTATTCCATTTTTAAAAAGAAATTATGAGACACTTAAAAAAATAAGTATGGCCCTACCTAGGGGAAAGTAACAGTGGGTAGAAATTGTTAATGAGAGAGTTACAGATATTAAACTTCCTAGACAAAGACTTTAAATTACTCTTGTAAATATGTGTAAAGAATGAAAAAAAGCCACGACTTTTAGAAGAAAGTACAATACTAATGTATCATAAAATAGGTAATATAGAAATAGACAGAAATCATTTTTAAAAGAGCTTCTGTACTTCAAAGAACAAAAAATTGAAAAGAAAAACTAAAAGTTAGAAAAAATTATAATGTGTTCAACAGTACATTTGATCTGGCAGTAAAAGAAAATTAATAAATTTAAAGATTATTTCAGTGAAATTTAAGAAATAAACCAAATGCAGAAAAATGGACAGAACCTCAGAGACTTGTAGAATAGCATCATGTACCAACATACACGTAATGAGGTTCCTAAAGGAGATGTTGGAGCTAACATGGAAGAAAGAATATTTAAATTATTAATTGTTAACGTGGTTCCAAATTTAGTAAAAAGACATTAATCTCAACATTTTAGAAGCTTAATGAACTCCAAGTAAAATAAACAGAGAGCAACAATCTAGATGCATGGTAATCAAACTGACAAAAATCAAAGCCAAAGGAGCTTTTAGAGCAATGAGAGAAAGCATTTGACCATGTGTAAAGATTTCTCTTATTAACTGTTGATTTCTCACGAGAAATAAAACCCAGAAGGCGGGAAATGAAATATTGAAATCACTGAAAGGAAAAAGCTGTTAAGAAAGATTTCTCTGTCTGAAAAACTATCCTTAATAATTCAAAAGGAAAACAAAACGTTCTTAGATAAAACAGAAACCTGCAGAATTAATTTCTATCAGGAAATGCCTATAAAAATTATTTAAAAAGCCATTCAACTTGAAATGAAAAATATCAGAAAATAATTTGATTCAACACAAAGAATTGAATAGTTATACTAGTGTATCATTAAGGTTAACTGTACATGTATATATAGAAAGCAATAGAAATGCTTTCTTTTAACTTTGTTCTTCTGCTATGCTACTCAAAATATAATTAAATGAAGCACTAATTATAAAACTGTATTTATAAACCTGTCATATGTAAAGATGTGATTTGCATGACAGTAGTAACACACAGAGCAAAAGGGCAAATAGGGCTATACTGCAGCTTATATTTTTCACACTATTCAAATAAAATATGTATTAATCTGAAGTAGATTGCTTTTGGTTAAAATGTTAATTGCACTCCTAAGTACCTACAAAAATAAAATAATTCAAATATTATTTTTAAAATGTAACAAGAGAACTAGAACAGTCTATAAGAAACTGTATTTACCACAAATAAGTTATTAATAGAGGAGAAGGAAAACACCAAAAATAAGAGGAATACACATATAAGTCAACCAGAAAATATAAATTCTAACATTTTAGTAATTATAATAAATGTAAATGAACTGAATACTCCAATAAAAAAATCAAAATTTAATAGAATAGATTTAAAATCATTTTAATATGTGCTTGCTACAAGAATATACAGTACTTTAAAATCAAAGATACAAATAAGTTGAAAGTGAAATGATGGAGAAAGGTATTTCATGTAAATGTTAGCTAAATGAACAGGGATACTTGTGACAAAGTTAAAGACAAAAATCATTACTTGAGAGAAAAAAATAACATTTTTAAAAGACTTAATCCATCAGCAAGTTTTTATTATTATAAACATATGTGAAATTCTCAAGTGACCCACCAAAAATATAAAGCAAAAACTGGAAACTTAAAGACACAAATGGGCAATTCAACAATATTATATTTAAGGATTCCTTTACCCCAATTGCAGTAGTGTATAGAACTATCCAAAAGATGAATGGGGAAATAGGAAACTTGAGCAATACTGTAGTCTATTTAGACATAACAAACATCAACGGGATATTTCATCCAACTTGAAAAGTCAATTACCTAGCAAACAAGCGTGAGGCCCTGAATTCCATCCCTGGCACCCGCCACCTCCCATAAAAAGTCCATTATTTTCAAGTGCATATGAAACATAATGTCAGATAGACCATGTCTTAGACCAGGAAACGAAACCCCGCAAATAAGAAAAGACTGAAATAATACAAAGCATGTCACCAAAGGAACTAAGCTAGAAATTGATAACAAAGGAAATTTATGGAATAAAAAATATACATGAAATTTATAGAATAAAAATGTAGAAATCCAATGGCCCATTCTGAATTAGAGCTGAGCGAAGAAATTACAAAGGAAATTAGATTAATGAAAATGAAGAACATGATGAAGTTGCATAATAAAAATCATTGCCTGAAAGCATGAAATGCTTCCAAGGGATGCAATATACATAGACCTGCCAGGCATTCTGGATTATTTATTGTTATTTTGTCTACATCGTTGCATGAATAGCACTATCGTCACAAATCTATTGTCATTTAAAGTAAAACACGTGCAGCTAAGTTCTCTGTTTACAGGGTCACTGGACACAGCAATAGTGAGGCCTCCCATGATCGGGTTTTCTGTCTGATGTTCTACTGACTTGGATATGGTTTCTTGTGTCTATAGTTGATAGAAATGCATGTCTCAGCTGTTGTAGTGAGAACCCTTTTGATGGCTATCGGCACACTGCCAGGTCTTGATAGCTGACTGTAGACACTTTCCATGTGAGATTCCCCAAATGTTTGCTTGCTTCAATCCATCTGAAAAGATCCAACACTACTATCTTATGTAATGTAATCATGTATGAGGTCTGATTGAAAAATAGAGTGTATGTATAATAAAATAGTTCTTACGTTAAACAACTCATCACCATTAATCATTCTCAAAATACTCTCCCTTGTTTTGAACACACTCATCCCATGATTCTTGCCACTTTCTAAAGCAATTCTGAAAGTCCTTTTTTTTTTTTTTCTTTTGTGCTATGTTTACTTGGATTGTTGTGAGTGCCTGGGTCTCCGGAACCGATTCAAAATGTTTAACTTTCATGGTTATTTCGACTTTGGGGAAGAGGAAGAAATCACATCAGGCCAGAGCTTGGGAATGTGGTAAATGAGAACACAGCATGACGTTTTTATGAACCTACCTTTCCATTGGATGGCACTTGGTAGCAGGATTTACTGATCTCCTGACCACACCTTGTGAAGGTGTTCATAAAAAAGGTCTTCCAGAACTGCTGTGGAAAGAACCAAGAATTATGGGACATGTGTGGTCAAAGTGAGGAAATATTTTTGAGGGAAGTTAGCGGCAAAGTGACTCCTACTATAATAACTTTTTTGAACATTACACACATCATATTTTTTCATCTCACCTCACACATAAAACAGGAATATTCAATCATCTCTGCCATGTCCTATGATTAGAATCAAATCACATATCCTTCCCATCAACAAGGGGAAAGGGCCACGCAATGATCTGACATGGTCACCTGAAGTTTGTCACATATATTTAGGAAAAATCCAAAGATATTTACAAACACATCTCTGTGGTTCTGCAAGTTCAAAACCAAAAAGAGAAACTAATTGTAACTAGCATAGTTTATCTTAAAGTATAAATGAAAAAAGAAAAAGAATATTATGATAGTTGATGACAGAATAATTAAACAAATTTAAAAGAATATTTGGAAAATCAAACTGTAATTAGCTCAGAAAAGTAGTATCTGAGTTGCAGAAAATGTGTTTATTTCTCTTAGCCCTAGTGGATTCATTGCCCAGAGGGGAAAAATGGATTGCTTCCTTTAAAATGCCTGCTGAATAAACAGAAATTAGTAAGGAATAATGATGAGAAAAATGCTCATTAAGTTGTAGAGCGAGTATCTTAGGATCTGGGAAAGCCTTAAAGTATAAATTACAGGGGAAAGAATTCTACAATAACAAATGTGTCAAAAGATTGAAATTAGAACTTTAGATACTGTCCAGAAGTATAGAAATCTCAGAATATATTTAAAGATGCTTGAGGATTTAATGAAGGAAAGACAATCCCTCTTTGCTGCTATGGAAAAGTCTTGGTCCATAGCGAACCTGTAGCTCACACACGAGGGAAAAGCTGATTCACCGAATGGAAGAATCAGGAGTCCCCGGACTTTCCGTGTTGTTTAAGGAAGTCCTGAAAATGGGTAATTGGCTCTGCTTTCAAGTTTGCTTGACTTCTAAGAGAGTGTGAATTAAAAATCCTTATAAACAAGGAGAATATTTCAAATTGTAGGACAATTTACAATTTTATAAAACTCATGAGATTATGTGTATCAAATCAATTGACTGGAAATTCTTAGAAACAAGAAAATTATTTTGATGTGGGGTCAGTTTAATGTTTTAGACTTACGTATTTAAAGTGACATTATAAATTGAGCCAATCTTGTTGCAATTAAAACAACAGAACTTTACTCCCCAAACAGGCTGCTCACGGGATTTTGCCCTTGCCTGGTCTTGGCAGAAAGCTCGGCTCCCCCCATTCCGCTGGGTGCGCAGCTGTCTCCAGCTCAGGCCTCCTGGAACAGGAACGGCGGGCAGAGATAGCTGGAGTCTAGGGTGAGCCCTTAGGAGCCTCCCTTGGCTGCGGGAAAACATGCCTTGATGACGAGTTTGTCTTTTTAAAGGTAGAGAGTGAAATCCAGGCAAAGTGTGTTTGCCGCCGTCAGGCAGCGGTCGGACAGCTGAACACACTCTGGGCTTTGTTTCCTTTGCATCATTCGTTGTCGTCATTTTCTTGGCATCCAAACGAAAGTGAGAATATTTTTCTATCCAAATGAATTCGATAGTTTCTACTGGAGTTATGTTTACTCTAACTCTGCTTTCATGAATCTGTTGCTATATATGTTTTTGAAAATATTTTGGTAGCTAAGTAATACGAAAGTTAAAGATTTTACGGTCAAAATGAAGCCAAGTGTGGTGGCCCACACCTGTAATCCCAGCCCTCTGGAAGCTGAGGCAGGAGGACAGCCCGGAGTTTGTGGCCAGCTTGGACTACACAGTGAGTTCAAGGCCAGCTTGAACTACAGTATACCCAGACTTTGCCTCAAAAAACTAGAGAAAATTGTCAAATAAATTTATATATTACCTTCTTCTGTTGACTGACTGAGGTTTTTTGAAATTTATAATGATTCTCATATCCCAAGATGGATGTCTTTAATGGTTTTAATACCATAATTTACCCAAATATTTTCCTAAAATTATAATTATTATAAATAAAAGTAAGCTGGTGGTCCCTGAACCTTAAGCACATTATGAGGTGTGTGGATGCTTCCCACAGACACCCACCATGAATTGAAGCACGCCCTTTGCTGCAGGAGCTGACACAGGATGAAGCAGAAATATACACAAAAACATTTGAAACTTTTGTACTCTGTCCCTTGAGGCTCTAACTTTGGTAAACAAGAGAGCCTGAGTCAAGATTTGCCAAGTGCCTTATCACCATGTATCAGAAATTAATAATTTCCTAGGTAGAAACTTGAGACCTGCTACTGTCCCAGGCCTGTTCTAAACTCAGAAAAGTCCAGTATATTTAGGGTGTCAGGTGTGCGTGCTCCATCCTTTGCCCAACAACTTTCCGCTCTATCAACAGCAATGCCGACTTTGCACTTATCAACTCCTGTGTTTGGTGGGATTCTTCGTGTCGAATGGATGCAGACTAATGTAGGATGATTAAAACAAAATAAGAATGGGGGAAGCTCAGGAAACTGAAAAGCCAAAAATAAAACTGATTTTGTGCACAGCCAATACCAAAGTTTGATGATATCAGTAGAATTCTACCTTCTACGTATTTCATATAGTCCTTCAATCTCCCAAAAACCTACCTGCAAATGAAAGCAAATTCACCCAACATTAGTTTAACCATCAATTACATAACATTAAATTTCACGTGAAAATATAAAGCCTAAAGATAAGAGGGCACTGGCATTACTTCAGAAATTTAAAAACACCAGGGCCAGCAGTTCTTGTCTGCTCTTCCATTCCCTTTATGTCTTTGATACGGTAGCCAAGTTTTAGTTATCATCTATATATTGTAAGAATATAAATCAGTACCAAAATGTTGGAGAGGACTTTGGCAATATCCGTACAAATTACAAATCCACGTCTCCTTTAACCACAAGGTTTCACTTCTGAGAATTATCCACTTGTTCATTTAAGAAATTCTATACATGTGGGGAAAATCTGTGTGTGTGTGTGTGTGTGTGTGTATGTGTGTGTGTGATGTTATTAATGGCATTATATGTAATGGAAAAATAGTCAAAACAGTTAAAATGCTTCTCAATAAAGAAAAAATCATGGGTATACCCTAAGAAAGATGGATGGGGGTATGAAAGTACCCACTGAAATGAGTTCTGTTAACAAGAATGGAAAAGCTTTCCCAGAAAATTGTATTTCCCAAGCAAATGTGTATTTCCCTGGCAAATACGCAGTAACACTTAGTTGGCTACAACTATGTCACATTTCTTTACATAACGATGAAAAAATCACACAGCCAAGTATTTAGCTTCTTGGCCTCATTAGAGGAAGAGGTGCTTGGAAATGGGCATTCGGTTAGCCAAACAACCATGCGTGTTTAGAGTCAGAGGCTCTAAAAGTATGAAAGATGAGGTTGACTTTGACGCCAACACTCGCATCAGAGGTGGGAAGATGAGTTGGAAGGAGAAATTCCTCCTCACCAAGGTGAGCAGAGACATTGTGGGAGGATGCTGGCTGGCCAAGCTTGGTTCATTTGTTTAGCTCTAATTATACTCAGTAGTATGACATATACAAAGAGAGACCCAGTTAAGCTCAGCTCCAACTGAAACATATAAAATCATTCCAACTGGAAAGTGGGATCATCTTATCAAAACAAAGAGGAGTGATACAACGAGTATGAGTTTTTTTAAATGAAAAATTACCAAAATCAGGCAATTTTAAGCATCACCTACTTATTATTTCATAGTTTTGATGATCAGAGAATTCAGGCCCCCCTGCTTCACTGTGTCCTTTTCACGGGTCTGAAATGGGGGCAGTCGAGGGACCGTCTGGGACTGTGCTGTCGCCTGAGGCCCAGGGTCCTTGGTCAAGGTCCTCTCGTTGTTAGTAGAATTCACTGACTTGCAGCTTTAGAACAAAAGATAATTGATTTTTCAAGGCCAACCAGATAAGAGTGTTTTAGATATTTAGATCCAGGGCGATCTCCTCTTTGACTAACTCAAAATCAGCCTCAACTACTTCTTCAAAATAGGGAACCTTAACTACAAAGACGTCTTCACTCTATTAGTTTACCCCGATGGGAGTGATTTCCATCTTCGTCGTACCTGTAATACTCAAGGGAAGGAGAAGAATTACATGGGGCACATATGTATACCAAAGGGCATGGATGCTATCGCAGAGGGTCTCCTTGTGAAAATTAACAAACTAGTAAAACAGTATGAATGAAAAAGATTGACTGTGGTGGACTTACATGGGCAACTTGAGCAGGAACACCCAGCTGGACTGAGTCGGTGCGGTTCTGGGTGTAGGAGATCCACCTGAGGATTGTTACGGACACAACATAAAGGAGAACAGGAGCAGAAGATAGTGGGGGGCTGTTTCCTGAGAGAAGCTCTGTCGTGGCTGGTTCCTGAAGGGAACTTGCTGTTTATCCTTGCAGAAGGAGCTCGGGACCTTGCTGTCATCGAGGATGGCTGCTGTTTGCTTTGGGGGAGCTCTAGTCTTCATCTCTACTGCGAGCATCATATCCTCATTCCATTTCTCCAGCCTTTTAGTGCAGACACAGATGTACATGGGACACTGCTGTGGGCTCCCGGCCCTTGACAGGATCTTTCAGTTCTCCAGTGTAGGTGTCCCGCACTCTTCCTGCATCTGGCTTTCGTGTGTGAATGTTGTAACTTGTACTTGTCCTATATTAAGTCTGCTCTCTTGCAAACCATTGACTCTAGAATAACTAATACATTGATCTTATCAATTCCATCCATTTAAGTGGGGTTACCAGTGTGTGTGTGGGGTGGGGAGTGCTGGGCACTGAACCCAGGTCTTTGTACTCTACTAATGAGCCCCATCCCCAGCTCTCTCTTCATCATTTTAAAATGCCAGAAAAAAATTTTTTCTTTAATCCCCAGAGCACAAATTTCACAATGATATGTTTATTTCCTGTAAGCATAAATGAAGAAAGTAAAAGAAAAGCTCATTGGTTTTTACTTGGCATATTCTCCTCAAGTGGCATTTCTAATGTTGATTAAACAGATTTTATATAATTAGTAACAGTTGATTGGTGCCTAAGGTAAAATTGTTGCAGTTGCATAAATTTCAATGTGAAAGAAAGAAGCTACCACGATTAAATATGATATTTTCTCTTATCAGGAATAAGTGCAGAAATAATCCATATGGTGGAAAATATTATCATCTAAAAAGAAGTTATTTTTAAAACCTTCTCAGCCTAAATTAAGGCTGTTCAAATTTATTTTTAAGTTATTATTGTTGAAATGAGTGTGGAAATTTAACAATATTTGTCAGGCAAGGACATATCATGTAAAAGATACTGACAAAAATGTACATACGTTCTATTGGGCCAGAATTTTTTTGGGGGGTTGCTGGGGATTGAACTCAGGGCTTTGTGCTTGCTAGGCAAGCATTCTACCACTTGAGCTAAATCCCCAACCCCTAGAGGCAAAATTTTTCATCAGAATTATATACCCACAAAGAATTTGCAAGCAGAAAAAATGTTATGTATATTCAAAAAGAAGGAATTGTACCTTATCAAAGAGTTCAAAACATCCCTATTAATATATATCATTCTCCTGTATTACAAGTCAATTTGTTAAAAAATATCATGGAAGACCTTCTTTGAATAACTTTAGTTTGAATTGCCGGATATTGCTCGAAATCCCTGTCTGACATTCTGATAGCAATTTGCATATGATTTTTGCATTTCATTCTGAACACTTATTTTTAACTTGTCAAATGCTGCTCTGACAGAACTCAGCCCTACATGCAACAGAGGTGCAACAGCGACCCTGTCACAGTGAAGGAAACCCTTTGACGGGACCAGGACCCACTAACAATACAGAAGCACAGGTCCCAAAGCATTTCTGAATGGGTGAAACAAATTAGCAAAAGAAAAAATAGAAGCGTATTAAGTTTCTGGTTGACAAAACCATTTAACAGCATTAAAAGACAATCTGAACCTTTGAAAATGAAAAGTATCCTCCTCAAAAAGTAAAGTAGACTTTCTCAAATATTTAATATTAAGCAGAGTTCATGAGCGTGTAATCCTTTCTTGTTGTATTAGGACATTTACTCGCTTTTATTTCCAGTCATACTACATCAAGCAATGCAGGATTTACACATTTCTTCTTTTAAATGTGTCATTCGGAAGGCTGGAGAATGATATTCAGATGTCTGTCTCTAAGACACTTATAGAGCTAGCTACCCAAAACAGATATTTTTCACCAGGATACATCACTGACTCGGGACTGGCCTGAAGAACTGAGGAATAATTTAAAGCAAAATCTATTATCATAGATGAGAGTCCCTTGTGCCAAGTGTACACAAACAACCAAACACATATCTAGGAACTCCAGAGAGCTGTCTTCCTAGTTTTCATTGTCATAGCTACACATATACATATACAACCCTCTAAAGCATATACTAGAAACATACACAATGTTCTAAAAAAAGAAAGAGATGAGAGTGGAGCGGGCGCTAAAATGCTGATACAGGTGAATTTGACTTGTGTTAAATTCATGGTTCCTTTATTGAGCCGATCTAGCTGGAAGGCAGAGATGCAGGAGAACTACAAAAAGGCAGATGTAAAATTTATGGGAGATTTCATTTTATATAATCACTAAGTCAAATAGAGAAAATAATTTGTGTGCTATATACACAAATTATCAATGATCAATGATCAATTCTGGACAAAGCTGACACATTTGACTAAACTCCAAATCTGTCAGCTCTTGTACCCATTTCCTATAACTACTGTACAAACTGTCAGAAACCTAGCACCTGAGAACATCTGTTTGTCACAGTTCTGCAGGTCAGTGCCTGTGTGAGCTCAGTTGTGTGCTTGGCGTCTGATGATGCAGAAATTCCTGCATAAACTGGGTTTGGGACGTGGGAACTCTAGGCAAAAGGGATTCCGCTTCCAAGCTTATTCTAATTTTTCACACAATCCAGAGCTTTGGTCTCGTGGAGTCCAGGCTCTTATTTCCTTTCTGGTTTTCGTTCAGGATTCCAATAGGCTTCCAAAGGTCATCTACTTTCCTTCTCGCGTTACTCTCTCCCTCTTCAACCCAGCAGGGCGGAACCAAGTCCTTCTCAAGCTGGAACTGAAAGGCACACATGGCTTGATCAGATCAGTTCAGACAACATCCCTATTTTAGGGGTGAGTGCGTCATATGACAGCTCAATCATGGGGGCACTATCCCTCCATGTCCATAGATCCTTGGGATTAAGGCCGGAGATAGTTTTGTGCATCTCTTCTCTTTCCAAGGTAGCAGTGACATGCTGTGTCATCTCATAGTCCTTGAGTTTAGCATTTTCCTCCCCTTCTCCAGTGCCGGAAGCATTGTATGAGCTGAAGCATTTACTCCACTATTCTAGCGTCTTAGCCCATTTCTCCAGTAGTGAAAGTCTTATTTATTTAACAATGTGTCATTAAAACATCCAGGGTCCATCTCCCATCATTGATGGGACCTTAAGTACTTAGTGGGGCAATGAGATTTCCAGCACTAAATTCCCACTTTGTAATCTTCCTAGAAGCATTTCTGGCATCAGCTGTCTTTGAAGGGTTCCTCTGGAAACAGACCCTGAGAAGGAACCTAAACACAGAGATTTCACTGGGTAATGTTCCTAAGGCACACACCCGTCAGCATGTAAAAACAATCTCGGCAGAGGGAAAATCCATGCTGCAATGCAGTAGCAAATGTGATCTGGGTTCATCCTAGAGGGTGCGGAGGTTGGGGCTTTGTATCCCCAAATCATCCAGTCCTGGAAGGTCGTTCTCTGCATCCGGGAGCATTTCTTAGCCATTCATCATCCAGGAGCCAAGGCAACTGATAAGACATAAGCTACAATGTCTTCTATCACTACAGCATCTACAGCTCTGAAAGGCAGAAATTATCTTTGCTTACTTAGAAGATTCCTGGTTCTATTCCAGAATCTATACCATGGCTCAAACACAAAATATACTTGCTTAATCTGCTTACTTTATAAGACAGTAACAGTACATCACACTTGATCCCCATTAAGATAGAGTGCAAATAAAGAAAGATACCCTAATATTTTAAAATTATATCTTTCTGGTCAGAATCTGGGCATTCAAATATTCTTTTCCTGCTAACTGGTAAAATTCTTTCTCCTCCTGATGCCACCTACTAAATTAAATAAATATTACTTTAAAACCAAGTTAGGGTTTTATTTTTAAACTCGGCATGGAGCAATGACTAATAGAAGACTCTGAGTGCCTGAGACCCGAGGGTCACATCTTTCTCTTCAGTGTGGCCTTGAAAAGGTCAATTAATCTCATCTGATTTTTTAAATTTGGAACATTCATCTTTAATGTTCTTTCCAAGCCAGAAACCATAAGCTAGGTGGTTGATTTTATTCTCTTTGTGAAAAAATGCTACTCCCTTGAGCTTACATTTACCAATCTGTTTCCCCATTTGGCATCTTCAACACTTGAGCATCTTTGACTTGAAATATAAGGCCACCCCCATACAAGCTGCTCCTCTCCGCCAAGCTGTCCACTCTCTACTCTGCCTCTGAGTGTGTGTGTGTGTGTGTGTGTGTGCACATTTGCATAGCCTGCAAATAAAAATCCACAGTATTCTCTTTTTAAAATTTATTTGTAATTTTTTTTTGACTGGCACACAATAATTGTACATATTCATGGGGTGCAATGTGATGTTTTGATACATGTGTACATTGCATAATAATCAAATCAGGGTAATTAGCATAGCTATCACCTTAAATATTTACCATTTCTTTGGGCGAGAACACTGAAGATACTTTTGTTCTAGCCTCTTTGAAATAGACAGTACATTATACGAACATGTATTCTTCCTCCATCGCTGCACTACAGGACACACCCACCAACTTCTCATGGTGCCCCCTTCTCTCCCACCTTCCTCAGCTCCTGCTCACCATCATTCATTTCTCCAGTTCCACAAAATCCACTTTTTCAGTTTCCACACAGAAGTGAGATCACAACATCTTCCATTTAAACAGTTGCCTGTATGGGAGCTAAGACCTCGAGTGGCCATAGAAAAGTCTAGAAGCTCTAAAAGGAGAAAGCCTGACTGTGGATCTAAAGGACATTTTTACCTTACATAGGAGGAAAGATATTCTTTTTTAAAGTGATTCGTTGGAATCCGAGGAATTTAACTCATGGGCTGGCAGTTTATTTCAGTGGTGAGAGTGTTCGCCTCGCAAGCACAAGTCCCTGAGTTCAATCCCCAGCACAAAAAAAAAAAAAAAAAAAAAAAAAAAAAAAAAAAGAATTTGACTGATATGTATGACTGCGACTAATGTAGAGGAAATGTGCCGGCTCCCAAAGGAAGTGCTTCCTCATGTTGTGCTGCCAGAGTCCCACACTGGGGCTGGCCACCCGTGCTCGCCAAGGTGGGTGTTTCTTCTACATACATCCATTTGTTGCTTTTTCATGTAATTAAAAAATACCTTATAAGGAAGAAATGACTTCACCACTTAGGTATGAATGCCAGAAAGTTTTCAGTGTGCTTTTAGTAATGTGACGCTACATCATCCACTCAATCTTTAGATGTTCATGTTAGTAAATTCTAGGACCTTTTTAAGCTATCACTCACTTAATTTGGAAATGTGTTTATTATTTCAAGGAAAAATGATCCGTGATAAAAATTATATTAAGGAACATGACTGATTATTTTCTATTCAGGGTTGGGAGGAAAATGAAAGTTTGGAGAAGGTTCTTTTTATTGCATGTGTGTAAAGTGCACATCATGTTTTGATGTACATTTTCACTGTGAAATGATTACTAGAGTCAGGTAAATTAACATATCCATTGTTCACATAGTTACTTTTGTATGTGTGTAGTAAGAGTATTTAAAATCTATTCTTTTAGCTGACTTCCAGTATACAATTTTAACTGTAGTCTTCATATTGTCTGTTAAATCTCTAGGCTTCCTCATCCAACATCACCGGAATTTTTTACCGCTTGATCCACATTTTCCCTTTCCCTTCCCTTTTATGTATTTGATTTTTTAAAGATTTTACATATAAATGAGGACATGTGGTATTTTTCTTTCTCCGTCTTGCTTGTTTCACTTTAAACATTCTTATAGGTTCATGCATGTTTTTGTAAATGGCAGGACCTCCTATTTTAAAAGGCTGAATAAAATTCTATTTTGTAAATGTACCACATTTTCTTTATCGACTCATCTATCAACAGAAACTTGAGTTATTTCTGTATTTTGGCTTCTGTGAGAAGTGTTGCAATCAATGTGAGAGTACAGATATCTTTATGATGTGACGACTTCATTTCCTTAAGGTGTACTCCAAGAAAAGAGACTGCTGGGCATATGGTAACTCTGTTTTTAATTTTTTAAGGAATCTCAATATCGTTTTCTGCAATGGCTGCACTGACATATAATTTCCACCCACAAAGATGCAATTGTTTGCTTTTCTCCACACTTCCTAACAATGTTATTTCAATTCTCTTTATGATAGCCATCCTAACAGGTATCAAGTATAATTTTATTGTGGCCTTGACCAGCAACACCCCAGTGATTACTAAGGTTGAGCCCTGTTTCATTTATACTTTGGTTATTATTATGTCTTCTTTGGAGCACGATCTGCTCAGGTCATTTGTCTATGTTTCGAGTGGGTTTTTCTTATTTATTTATGGCTAATGAGTCATGACTTCATTTGTATTTTTGTATTTTTTATATTTTTTTAAAATTATTATTAGTATATGTTTGCATATATAATGATTACATTAATCGGCAACAGTTGGTATGCACATAACACATGGTAATTCTCTTCATGCCCCCTTCCCCTCTGCTCAGTCTCCTCTCCATCTTTTGGTTTCCTTCCCATTTTCAGCAGAGCTGAAAATACTGATTAAACTATATTAGCTTCATATTTAAATAAAGTTTCATACATTTAGTATACCTAAAGTTAAAAGCATTATCTAGTAATAGATTACCTAATGAAATGTATTCAATTCAGTGTTTCAGTAAGGTTGATGCACTGATTTGTCATCCCAATTTTATGATCCATTTGAGAAATTTTAAAACAGTGCAAATATACCGGGCACGGTGGTGCACGCCTATAATCCCAGCACTCTGGAGGCAGAGGCAAGAGGCTTGCCACGAGTTGGAGGCCAGCCTGAGCTGCACAGTGAGCTCAAGGCCATCCTGAACTACATAGTGAGACCCTGTCTCAAAAAACCAAATTACTGAAGTTATTGTTACATCATTAACACACACCTTTACAGCAGTATGTTTCATTACCATTAATTTCAGTCTACTGTAGCCCACACTGATATGGGCTGAAATGCAAATTCTAACTTCAGGCTCCCACCCAGGACAGTGGGTATCTCTGAGTTTTGGTAGTGAGCCAGACCCATGTACTTTCCTCCCTTCTTGCATACACCCTGCAGCACTAACGCAGAGAATCGGTGAGTCAGGGGCGAGCACACCAACTATGCCAAGCAGTGAGCAGAAGGTCAGGATGGGTGCTGAAATTATTAGGAGGATGCATTTTTTTATCTTAGTTTGACAAACTAAAAGTATGTGAGCCCAGAGCTCGGGGAGGCCACTCTTTGGAGAGGAAAGCAGGAGTGAGAAACAGATAAGAATAACCGAAGCTGGGTTATAAGAATAACTGGATCTGGGTTACCTGGCAAACACATAACACATGATTTTTTATATGAATACATGAGTAAATAATTAAACAAAAATACAAAATTCTGAGCCTCCAGGCTCTGAGCCTATAGGTGGGTAGAGTGAGGTCAGGCAGAGACAGAGAACTTAATGGCAGAAGCCTCAGTCGCGTAGGGAAAATTACCTTCCTGCTAGCAAGGAAATATGAAATATCTAAGCTCGACTTTTTACAAAAGCATATATTCCGAACCCTCATGCTATTACTTGGTCACCATGATATTTTGTTGTCATGTGGACACATACTAAAACACATATTTCTCGTTTATTTCACCAAAAGTGCTGAGTTTGGGGCATTTTCTACCACTAAAGTTATAATATCATCACGGTATTGTGAAATGCATATTATAGTGACAATAGGTACATAATGAGTAGTAACAAAATAATTTTATTTATCTACCAATGAAAGACAGTAAAGATTAAATTAAAATTATTCTGCCTTTCATTACTTTAATCTATGGAACAATTTACAGAAATTTTAAGGAAAGAAAGCAAGAACGTCTTGAAAAAATAAAACGTTTATGTAATTATAGTCACTAAGTACTGCAACTATGGTTATATTAAAGTAATACGTTTTAATAAAATTTTGCTGTGAATAGAGGGTGTGAAAAAATTTCAGCACCAAAACACAAAATGCTTTTACTTCAAAGAAAAAGCTCATTTCCTCATTAATTATTTGTCTTCCTCTCTTCCTCTTTTATCTTACACTTCCTACATCTGAGTTGTTTAACCCGGGAAAATGCAGAGCAAGAGCGTGCTCACCGGAAGCTTCCGATCACTCCCACCCAAGACGATTTAAGTACCGAGAGCTGAGCTCTGTCCGCCAGACTGCTGCGCAGGCCTCGCCAGGCACCAAGTGCGGGACACCCTGCTGCAGGCGGCCTTGGAAACAGCGCTTCTCTCTGATTCTTCTACTATGCTGCTTCCCGGCACCGGGCTGTGCTTCACCACCGTCTACTGCGCCTCCGATTCAGTGCTCCGACAAATTACAGTTCCCGGGGACCAGCTGCCTGCATTTTGAGTTTCATCTTTTCCATCCATTTCCTCTCCTTAGTATTATTGAGGTATAAATGACAAAAAAAAAAAAAAAATGTGTACAGGTTGATTTTTTTTGGTCTCAGTTTTCATTTTTTCATTTTTTATTGGTACGTTTTAGATATACATAATAATCATATTCATCCTGGGGAATTTGTACCTGTGCATAATATGTCCTGATTCTTCTTTTTTCCTCAATTCCCTCCCCTCCCTTCAACTCCTCTTCCCCTTCTTATTTACGAAACCTTTATTTCCCCTTTTTTCTATTCTCTTTTTTTTCTTTTCCCTTCCTTCTTTTCCCTCTCCCCCTTGCTTATTCCCTTTCCTATTTGAACATTTTCTTCCTATGTCCCAATATCTATTATACCTTTTGGTTCTTATTTAGCCTTTTAGTTTCCCACACTAGAGAAACAATGTGGTATTTGAACATGTGTGTCTAATTTATTTCACATAAGATTATGGTCTCAAGGTGCATCTGTTTGCCTAAAAAGAGCTTTCAAGTTTATCCTTCTTTATGGCAGAGTAACATTCCATTGTATAAAAACCCCACAACTTCTTTACCCATCTCTCCACGGATGGGCCTTCAAGTTGATGTTTGACATACGTCCACATTCTGAAATAATAGTCACACTCAAACTAGTTAACATACCCACCACCTCACATTACTACCATTGTGTGTGTGCAGGCATGATGAGGACGCTTAGATTCTATTCTCTTAGCAAATTTCGGGATGCAACACAGTACTGTTAATTCAGTCTGCTTTGCTTTTGGTAGTGCGTCCAGGACTGAGGCCCTAAACCAGTACATGATCTGGCCTGATACCCTTCTGGCTGAACTCTTGGATACTGGTTGCCCTCCTACTAGCTTATTTCAGTGCTTTATATAAAACAGTTACTCTGCCAAATAATAAGGTTGTTAGGTAAAATGTAGATTATTTCTGATCGCTGAAGCTCATTATCTAATGTGGAACAAAACATTAAATTAGATATCTGTCCAACGAGAAGCACGATTGTAAGTGTCTAACATGGGCCCATATTCCATGCTTAGTCTAAAGCAGATTCAATAAACTGATAACTGCAGAAATCTAAAGTGGTAGAACACTGTTTTAAAACTTGGCAAGATAAAAATAATCCTACAGAATAAAAAACATAGGAGAAAGAGGAGGGATGTGGAAGTACTTCATCTGGTAGAGACAAATTGTGATATAGGGTCTGTTGATGAGGAGTAAAAGAGGAAAAGTTCAAATACATCAAGTAGACCAAGATGTTTAACCAAGAGAGGAACTGAAAATACAGCTATAAGTAGCAGAAAGTTAAGGTTGTAGTAGTCACATACACACAGGCCTCCTCAGGATTAATTATTAGCATGTGGCCATTTCAGGGATTCATAGATGGGGCAAAAGATACTGTTGAAATTTGATAAAGCATGAAATAGGGACACAAGCATAGTATTTATAGTTTGAAAGATGACTACTAAAAATGATATGACAGAAAGATTTAAGATGGAAACCCTCTAAAAGATGGAGTTGGGATGAAGTTTGAACCAAGGAAAGTAGACCCTACACTTTATGTGATATGGTTCTCTGGGCTTTGACTATTCAACTTACATATTATTTTAAAATATGATCAACTCACTAATTAAATTAGGAGCTGATTACTAAATCCTGGACACAATTTAGAAGCATAAAGAAATATTTTTATTTGATTTCTGCGGTAAACACTTCACCTCTCACATTTCACAATTTGAGAAAACGCAGATCAGCAATATCACATAAATATCCAAGATTGAAAGACTGAGGATAATGTACACTCAGTCTTCTCTGAATTCATAATCTACTGATCCAGTCTAAGCTTCTTCCTGCCACAATGTGTACTTTTTGCACTGTTTCTGCACCAGCCACCAAAGGGTCTAGTAGCAATAACATAACACAGTCAGAGTCTTTGACTTAATATCTCTTTAAGGACAAATTATTGAATTATTAGTATGTGACCATTTCAAAGTTTATGTTACTTTCTAAATTTATTTCCATTCTTGAAATGTATTGAGTGGCATCTATGCACTAAGCATTTGGTAGATTCTAAGTGGAACACAAAAATGAAATTAGGTACTGCTCTAGCAACACAGAACAGGATGCCTTCCTATGTAAGAAGTGGGGTGCACCCAGGAAGAAAGCAGTATAGTACGGTGCCTATTTTCTTACATGGTTTTTTTCCTGAAAAAGCAGAGTGATTTCAAGATCCCAAAGCCCCAAAATACGTATTAGTTACAAAAACGATTTTTGTTCTCAAAGAGGTAAAAAAAAGTACTCTTAAGATTCTAATCACACCTGAATTTTATACTCAGACGTTGTCAAAATATTTCCAGTATTTTTAACATATTCCTTAATTCAATACATTCACTTATCATTTTAAAGCTCTTAAGTAATTTAAATCTATTCATCATCTTACAGAGGATAAAATATCCCTCCTTTTTGCAGGTTTAATGATTTCAAGTTTTGTCAGTTGACGTCAGTTTTTGAGGCAATTTCATATTATCCTTATAGCATTTTAATTGCTTTATCCTTTTTGATTTTTATAAAACAATAAAGATGAAAACAATTTTCCAATATTTTAATAGAAAGCATTCTTCAAAGTAGACATGATCTGGAAAGAAAACATGTGGCTTAGAGATAAGTGGGGCCTGTGCCATCTCCTCTTTTCATTCTCCTTGAGAGAGTCTGAGAGACTTTGCAGAAACTGCAGGCTATGAGGGACCCAGAAAGATATTATCCGTGAATAAATACCAAGATATGTCACTGAAGTTTACTGTTAGTAAATGGCAGAACTTCCATATGAATTGTTGGCTGTTGTAACAAACTGTTAGAGTCTAGGTCAAGATAGGCTGAATATGGCATGTTAGAAACACTTGGACCATGAAAATTTAGTATCTTAACACTCAGGTTGTTTGAAGACCAGAAGAACAAAATTGAAGGGCCATCTACATGTGGGAAACTAGACACGTTCATCAGAGAAATGCTGGCACTCAGGAGGACAGATAGGCATTTGTGTATTTTTTTTTCCATTTTTCCCTTCTTAGCCATTATTTCCATTTGTTCTATTTTCTTGCCTTTTACTCCCTGTCTCATACATTCTGGTTTCTTCTTTTTATAGTAGCAATAAAGAAACATTTATTTATATTCCTTATGAAATAAGACAGAGTACCCGCCCTTCCTGTCGGCACATGAAGAAATGAATCTCTTGCTTTGAAAACATCAATTACTTCCATCGCTCACTATAACACTTAATCTCTAGTACTATCACACAGCCAGATAATTTAAATCATGAAGGATTATGTAGCACCACAGGGACATCCACTCTTTGAAATTATTCTATATATAGCTACCAAATATAAGCAAATGATTATTTTTACCAAATTTGCCATTTATTTTGGTAGAAAGCGATTGTTTTGAAAAAATACAATGAAACAATGGAACATGGGGCTCAGTTTGGGTTCTAATTATCTAAATACAAACCTATTTATTCATGTATTTATGAATCAGTAATTTCCCAATATCTTTGCATAGCTTATCTCATCTAAATTTACCACAATGTGAGATTTGGTGCTCTCCAGAATTTTGAATACAAGTAGCAAAAACTCCGTTTAAGGATTTCTAGTATTCACACAATCACTAAGAAGCCTGGAGAGCAGACTGAAGAACTAAGCTTTCAGAAATAGCTCCCAAATGTATAAGCAGAACTCGCTGATGAAGAAATAACTACTATAGCTAACTATTGCAAACTATAAGATATTTATCAGCAACTCCAGGAATACAAATCTGAAAATTTTACCCAGGAACTTCTGTGCCAGGAACTTGACCTTCAAGCTTTAATACAAGCAATGCTTCTGCCACCTGAAAGTGAGTGCTACATTTTCTTTTCTGGTCATTAACTGTGCAAAATCTGGTGCCAGTAGGTTGATTGCAAGAGTGTAAAATAAATGCATTTGGTGCAGATGAAAGAGAGATTGAATGAGTGGTCACAAATGTTTCTTCTAGCATCTCCAGCTACTATAAAGAAACACAGTCACTGTTCATCATATATGATGTGATTTCTTCCTCATAAAAAGAAATCAGAAACTAAATGATTGAACTATGTGCTCCACACACCTTTTGCAAATTAGGATCTAAGTCTTCGAGAATGTTGTCAAAGATCACATCTTTGTCCAGCATTATTACAATATAGGGCTGGTGTTTAAGTCCAAGTTTTATCTGACTTAACAGTTTGCATTATTAATCAGCATCTTAACTATGGATGTGATCTTTGATCACTTGGCCAGCACTTCTTAAAAGCCTAGGGGTTCTCAGACACTTCAATTGTGCCTGCAAGGTCAAGTTTATTTTTATCGCTGTACTTATTTCTCAACTTCATGCATTGATATCTATTCTGATGCTGTAAAACCAATGCAGACAAAACTACACATCAAGATGCAAGAACTAATCAGATCCAATGGTCATTGTGTTCTCTGCTGTGACTTATTCCTGAGGGGGAAAATGTTTCACTTAAATATGCCTTCGGTGAAGTAGTAAAGTTGTTAATATGAAGAAATCTCATTAAGAATGCACAGATTTAATCCAGTTTCTTTGTAGAAACAGGCAGCTGGCCTGAAGCTTTTCTGCTGCTTACCAAAGGTTGGCTCCAGGCAAAGAGTTTGAACAACCAAGCTGTAGGCTGAACAAGCTTTTTTTTTTTTTTTAATAGACTCTCATTTTCCTTGAAAAAAGTGAAAAACAAATACAGCTATTAATATTTGAGAATTTTTAGAATAAAGATTTTTCTCAATAACTAGTGAACACGGTCTGTCATTTCAAGAAAAACTAAGGAATTTTGTTATTGTTGCTAATGAAAACATTCAAGTGAAAGGTTTCTGAAAACTGGCACATGGCTGTGAACTTGATGTTTCCCCAGGCCTAGAAGACTTCTCCAATGACATTTTTTTTTTTTACTTTTATTAGGATATGTCTACAGTAGATAATGATTACATTCACTATAGGGAATTAGTATATTTCAGTTCTTTTTTCCCCCTTCCCTCCACCATCCTTTTATTTTCCCAGCATCAGATTTATTTATTCATTGTGTAAGAATTTACAAAGTTAATTATAATAGGCAAAGATATTTTGATTTCGTGTAATGAAACGTGTTAATATTTTGAAGACTTGTATAGCTCAGTGAACAGTTTCAATGTAAGCAGTTCAAGATGATACAAAACACATACAGGTAAAATATTCGAAGTGTAAGGTGAATCTTCTAATTTTTTTTTCTAAGATATCATTTCATTTTTTTTTTTATTTTTACCAAGAATATGTATTGGTACATTGTATACATACTGAGCATAATCAACATGGTTATTTTGTACCTGTACACGAGGTATCTTGGTTTTCCCCCTTCCCCTCCCCTCCCTTCCATTCACCCACCCCTCCCTATTTGCAACAAGTTTATTTACATTTTTCCATTTTTTTCCCTTTCATTTTACTTTTCTTTTAACATTCCTTCTTTCTTCCCCTTTTCCCTATCTAGTTCTCCTCTCTTTTGAATACTATCTTTTTTTTTAACATATTATCTATTATACCCCTTTGTCCTTATTTACACTTATGGTTTCTTATATCAGAGAAACAATTTGATGTGTACTGATAAGTGTCCAGTCTATTCCACTTAAGAGTCTTCTAATTTTAATTTAATTTGAATAACAAAAATTGAATTGATGTGGTTTTAGATTCTACACCTCAGGTCAACTTTAAGAAGTTACCATTATCAAGTTTTGATGCAGTAGGAAAAATAGGCACAAGGCTATGAAATACTCCTTTATTTTCCAATTACAAATCAGTGTAAGACTGTAGTTTCTTAATGCACCTCAAAAACATATTATAAAAAATTGGGTGCTAAATGTGTAAGAATCTTTCTATCTACCTTATTAAACTTGCTATCTACCTTATTAAACTAGGTGAAGAGATTTTTAATTCTGTCCAGTCAACCCATTGTCATACCAGTTTCATCTTATTACATTACAGACTAATATTATTCCATTAATCAAAACTCCACAAAGGTCACAGAAAATGAAAAGACATTGACTTCTCTCTACCACCATCTCTCCTCTACCACTGATTTACCACCAGCCAGGCAGTTTGCACTCGGGGTGTTTTTTAATCCATCCAGCATTTTTCTTAACTTTCCTTCAAGAATCAGTTTCAGTATTAACCATCCTGTGAAACCTTCACTGTCTTTTTTAAGCAGCATATGACCCTTGCCCTATGTTTGCATTAAATTTCACACGTAACTCCAGTGTAGCAAATCATACACCACAGTAGGCACACTGCCTGTGTCTTTGCTGGTCTGTTAGCTGCTCAGCAGTGAAGCAATGTCTTCTGACCTATGTATTCATACCAACTGGCACTGTCAGGGGCTGACATTTGATGATTCTAACAAATAAACAATTAATGAAATCACTCAATTTTTTCTCATGTTATTTACATGTCATTTAATTGTATGAGAAGAAACAAATGTCGTGGTCCAGATTCTACTGGCCTCAATTCAAAGTCTGGCCTCACTCCTTAATAGATGTATAAATTTAGGCAGGTGATACAGCCTCCCTGGGTTTCATTCTCATCATCTGTCAAATGGGAATGACAATAACCTCCATGTCCTAGGAGTTGCAAAAAGATTATATGAGCAAAAACATATTAGCTCACTTGAAACAGTACCTGGTCCCTAGCAAGCATTAAATAAGTAAATAAGTAAGATTAATTTTTTCTTTTATGAGTACTAATATTCGTTAGTGAAAAGCACTTATTTACAGGAACTATAAAATGATATAATCAAGTCAGCATTGACACATTTGAGATACATAAATATTTGAAATAACATTGGAATTGTGTCATTTAGTTATTTTATGATCTATTCAATTTCAATTTTTATTCATTTATTCAATGAACACTTCTTTTGTCTGCAGTTTGTGCTAGACACGCCTCTTAACACTGACGAAACAAAGATTTATAAGACAGAGTCTCTACCGTCCTGGCATTCGACATGGTCAAGAGAGACAAGCACTCACCATGCAATGTGGTACTAACAGAAGGACAATGAGGGCGATGCAATAATAGGCAGGGGTTCCCCCTTGACTAGTAGCAAGACAACATTTACATTTTTTATTCTTAAATACATAAATTAAAAGCAAACAAAGGTATACATTTTCATAATTTTAGTTTTTATTTTAAAGAATTAATCACAAAAGAAGCAAATATATATCACCTATAGTATAAATAATTTAAGAATCAAGATTTGACTTTCCAAGCAAGTATTTAGCTTTGAAATATGAAATCTGCAAATAACACAAAGGCTATCTGATCAACTGATTTCGATATCCTCCACACTTAGTGTTATTTACCAGAGCCCAGTGAGCAGCAAAAACTATAAAATTGAATTTGATTTATTATCCTGTACACTATTTAGATAGGAGTAGAGGTCTCAGCACCCTCAAGGCAGACAAGAGGGAAAGCTAAAAAATGAATGAAGCTGATAATTAAAACCATTAAAATTTAAAGATCTCGGAGATAATTTAGTACAGATCTTTAATGTTAGAGACGAAGGCGCTGGGGTCCCACGTGGCTGGGATCAGTGTCACTCAGCTAGTTGGCTACAGAGCAGGAACTATAACCCAGGTGTCTAGACAGCAATGATCATTAATCCATCCTGAAGAAAATGGCAGCTGCCCCACACTGCAGATGCATAAGCCTTTCTCCCATTATATAATGCATTCCACAGTTCAAGGTCAGTAATTAAGGGGAAGGCTTTCCACCAGTCTATTCATTCCTGAAGAAAATAACATAAGAGGAACAGGGAAGGAGGAAGAATGGTGAAAACCCCAGGGGTTAGAAATAGCTTGTATATTATTGGGAGAACTAATAAGCACAGATTTCAAATTAAGCTAAGAGGACTGCAGAAGGATAGGATTTTAAGACAGACAGGAATGTTTCAAACAATGGATACATTTCAATTACACAATTTATGGATTAACTAATCTTTATTTTAAAAAAATTCACAGTCCAGTAGGAATATTGTTGAATTCTTAAAAAGATAATCCTATAAAATTGTACAAAATCTAGTATCAACAAATGTGTAAGTTTTTTGTCTTCTTCTCCAAATAAAATGTTATTTTCATATTACTTTTAAAGAAAGTAAAGTCTGTATTTTTAATGTTCTCAATTTTTTTAGAAAAATATGAGACCTACTGTATTTTGTTTAAAGTTACATGAAATATGAAAAATAGGATTTTCATGTTTCTTGCTTTCTTATTTTTAAATTGCATATCTAATTCTGTTTTGTCATATTCTTTCTCATCATCACATTTATGTTTTACAAACTGAAAAATTAGCAACCGCCTATGAGATTGTATTTCTTTGAGGAGTCTACACTCTGTGAGATAGTAGGATACTGAGACAATACCTAACTTCCTTATTCAAAATCATTTCCTTGCGACTAATTTTGTTCTGATTATACTGCACAAAAAATAATGTATGATTTATTTTATTTAATCAATGTAATTGATTGGTATTTTTTTAACAGATGATTGAAATACCTAGAAAACATTACATCTACGTTATACTAAATGTGTCATTTTATGCCACCAGTTTCAAAATATTGTAGTTAGAATAAAGCTCACTTTAAAAGGTACAATAAGAATTGATGCAAATTTGGAATTATGTAAGAAACTGAAGAAAGATTTTTACCTTAGACAATGCAATACAATAACTAAATAAAAGAAACAAAACCAAAAAAAAACGATGAATGAACGAATGCACAAGTCTTTCAGTTACATTTAATTATAAGTCATGACACCATTGTCAGGAGTCATATTGTAAATTAGGAATAGAAATAAATGTTGGATCATACAGATGATGAAATAATAGGTTTCATTTCTTTAAAATGAGAACCAAAACAATGCTGCATCTATCAGCACTGTAGTGTAGATTCTGTACATCAAAGATAAAAATGAACAGAGGTTTTAACATGTGTTTTCCGAAGCATCAAAGAATGATTATTTACAAAAATATGAATTTAAAAACTGGTAACACTTTATAGCTATAAATCAGTGTACTAACTTAATTGTACCTAATTCATTGTACAGGAAATTTGTGCTCTGAAAGACATTGGGTCTTAGCTTTAGCTTTTAAAAACACTGCTCTTCAGGTACAATGGATATCAGTAGAGTAGTTTTCTGAATCATACTGCAGCTTTCTATTCTTCTAAAAATTTCCACTATGAGTTTATCCTGCCAGGTTACTTGAAGTACACACTGCTGCAAGATTCTCTTTCCAGTTTCTTCAGTACTGCTAAGCTACAAAACTTCGGCATAAAATTCACAAGATTGCCTGAAAAAATGTGCCTGTATTTTTAAAATTCTTTCAGTAGCCAACACTGCATATAGAACTGTTTCATATGACTATACTTGTCTCAGATAACAGTTTATTTTATTTCCTCAATTCTTTTCATTCATTCTTCCCATGATCCTCCATTGATTGCTTCACTGACATGTTTATCCTTGTATTCTTCTATTTGCAATCCATTCAAAATGCAAGCATTGATTTTTCTACTATGCACTAGACATTAAGCTTTGTGTTCCATACACAATGAATAAGATGGATGTATTCTCTGGTTTGTAGAAATGAACCGGAGCACAGAAAAAAGAAAAGAAGAATGGGCTCAGAGAAAGAAAAAAGATGGAAACAGACAAACGATATTGCAAGCTGTGCTACATACTACAAAGAGTAAAAGAGCAAAGATGAGGGAAATTATCGAGAAACTGTATAATGGATATGGTAATCAGCAATGATTTTTTTTTCTTTACACATGACATTGAACCTAAATGATAAGCAAGAGGGGAAGTGTCACAAGGGGCCCCTCTCCCCCTTTTTCAACCTGACTGTGTTTACTTCTTGCATCCAAGCTGTTCTCAAATTGCAGAGAACAACCTTAGGTGGTGTCCATTTTTATTTCCTATTAAGCACAAGAACTTTATTTGCCCCCTAATGTCTCTCAGATGCAGTTGGAGTGTTTTATGTACAAGGGTGACTTTCAATGAAATAGCTTTTTGTTTACAGGATATTACACCATATCGTTATTCTTATTCCACTATTAAAGCAGTGAGTGTTCTCTATAGAAAATGAGAAATATATCAAGTGAACAGAAAACATATAAACAAAACTTACTCTATCCACCAAGGAAAACCATTATTTGGTATACATCTTTCCTGAAAGATCTTTTTGTGTGTATTTATATACAAAATTGATACAATAATTACACTTTGGTTTTATATTATGTATTTCTATATATAATAATATTCATATAATTTCAATCACTATATATGGATGGAGTTTTTTATTTTTTATCAATTTCCCCAATTTTCACTCTTATTAACTTTAAAAAGGTGCAAAGGGATTGTGTGCATACGTATTTGCAAAACTCTAATTCTTTTCTTGTTATGCAATTTCATATTAAGAGTTTGGGAGAAAGAATATGGTGTCACTTAAAATATAATGAGTTTGATTTCACACCTTATAGAAACTTAAGTTTTCAAAAGCATAAAAGATCAAATTACAAATTTTTCTGATTTATAATTTTGGTGTCATTTTAAAAACTAAAGTGAATATTAATTTGTCCAAGTCTGTTTTCTTTATCTTTCACCAACTCTTAAAACTGCCTAGAATTTACTTTCCAATAAAATGCAGTAGAAGGAAATCATGGCATTCATTTCTTTCATGAAATAGTTGGTTCTTTCACAAAATAGTTGATCAGTTGACTCAATACTATTTGAAGAATAATTTATCACCAGAAATCAAATAGCACCCTAATAATAGTACCCTAATAAAATATAAAATTTATATGCTTTATAAAAACATGTATACATTTTATAAGATATACATTCTCCAACCAATTCAACTAGATATTCTCTTGTTACTACATTACTTTAATATTTGAAATATTTATAAGTCAAGTTTACAATCATTTTTTTTTTATTTTTCCAAAACTAAATAATGGATCATTTCACACATTTAGGCTGACAGATGAATTGTAGAAAATTTTTGTATAATTTCTTTTTCCAAAAATGGCCCTAAATAGGAGTATAATTGGAGTATATGGTGAATGCTTTTTTTTTTTTTAATCAGCATGTTTGCAGTACATAATGTTCGCATTCTTTGTGAGGATATGGCACATGTACATAACACATCTTAATTCTTTTTTATCCCTTTCTCTCCTCTCCTTCTCGCACCCTCTATCCCTTGATTCCATTCTTATTTGAGAAACATCTATCTCCCTCTTTCTTATTATCTACCTTTTATTTGGCTCCTTATTTGTATCTTGGGTTTCTCATATAAGAGAAATCATGTGATATTTAGGCTGGCATGTCTGATTTATTTCACTTAAAATGTTATTACAGTAAAAGCACATTGCCATAAATCTCCTTGAAATACTCTTCTTCACTTCGAACACTTCTATCCTGTCACTCTTGCCACTTTCTGGAGTTCTTCTGGAAGTGCCCTCTTGTGGATATCTTCATGAGATGTGATGTCATTTATACTAACCAACAATAACGAATTGATTTGCTTGCTATTTGTAGATAGACAATTACATAATCTAGGATTGAGGATACCTTTACTACTTCCGTTGTTCTTGATAATCACCTCCGAAAACTTGCTGACTAGCACTGTCTGAAAATTATTTTTAAAATAGCAGTCGTGGGGCTGGGAATTTAGCTCAACAGTTAGAGTGCTTGCCTTGCAAGCATAAGGCCCTGAGTTTGATCCCCAGCTCCAAAATAAAAATAAAAATAAATAAATAAATAAAATATTCACAGCCAGATTTATTAAAAAAAAAAAAAAGCAGTCGTTTTAGGCCCACTAGGCTTGTTTTTGCTGTAATGAGAATTTCTGGCTTTTCCATCTATGTACCTAATTTTGGCAATGTTTGAGGCCTTATGATAAGTGGGAAAGTATTTCATTTTTCTTAAAGAATGGCCATTGAATTTTATCAAATGTCTTTTAATCTTCCATTAAAAATGATCGTTTTTCCTTTTACGATAAATCTAACTAGCATATTTCTTAATGTTAAACAGTTTGTACATCCTGAAAATAAAAGGTCTTCTTGGATATGCTGGAAATGATTTATAAGAGCTGTATGCAACGTGTTCGAACTTGTAGCACGAAGGTGGAATCGCTCAGAAGTGGAGTCTAATGAAGTCTGTATTTGTTAGCTTTTAGTTCACAAGTTAAAATAGGTCTAGAAGGTACTTGTAAACATGCTGTCTTCTCCCTTGATCTGGACAAGCCCGAAATGTGACACTCGCCTAGGTTTTTCCAGTGGTATTAAGAAAGACAAGAAATACCCGACTGCCTCGTCTAACCTTGCCAGCTGGAGTGGGTTGTGTTTTGGTCACTGGCTGTCAGGCCCCACCTCCTCATCCTCATCCCCCAGAATGGACTCACACAACTTGCCTCAGTGCCTCCCCTGGACCACAGCAACTATGACGGTCCTGGATGTCCAGAACCAATCACAGGCCTGCACTTCGTCCAATCTGCAAGCTTGGATTTGGGCCAATCACAAGCCTGTAGATGTTATATAAGCAGCACCCTCTCACACGTTTGGGGTTAGCCTGGGAGGATTCCCCATGGTGCCCTGACCTTCCCGTGCTGTGGTACTAGTCCTATAAAAGAAAGACTTACTTAGGTATTTTTTTAGATCTGCTCATGACTTATTTCTCAGATGGGTTTGGAAGGGCCTGTAAATCTGTTCTAGATTCTTAGCCTGGTTAGGGTAGACAGCACACGCACACACACACACACACTTCAAAAGAAAGAGCAATAAACATTATTGTTAGCCCTGAAAACCCCAGTCAGTAAAGATAAGTGACAGCGAGCAGCAACACACAGAGGTGACCGATAGTGTCTGGCATAAGCTAGTGTCAAAGGTCAGTGAACCCCAGCAACAGTGTCATTCAGCATTAACTGGTATCAGCCACAAGCATCAGGTCTGCTAGCAGACACGTACTTTGCCAATTCATGATTTCTACCTGAATCAAGCAAAAGAACCCTCAACTGACTGATAACAGTATTAAACCAAAACTTCCCTGCTGAGACTCAACTTGAAAACACTCACTTGTTTCACTTCCTTTCATTTTTGGTTTCACTACCCAACTCCCCTGATAGTTTTCCTGGAAATTCTGCTTAAATTACTTTCACATGAATCCTATTCTCAGGACGTGCTGGTGAGAAATGCAAACTATGGAGACTATCCTGGAAGATATTATGTAGTCTTCTTTTTAAAGTCTACCCCCTCTAAGATGAATGTAAACATTATGGAATGCAAATATGTTCTAATAAAAAGTAAATTCTATGACAAGTAGAATTTCTATCCTCCAACTGGATTAATTCAGAAGACACACTAAGTATCTTATAGGACAGGTTATCAGATAATATTAATTAAACCTGTCTGAACCAGCAGCTTGTCTACATTGTTCATAGTGAAAGGTTCACTTCCTTCATAAAAACATGTACAGATGATGTAGAGAAACCTGGAGTGGCAAAAGCCTACTTGTTACCATGAGAAACAGGAAGGAGATTAAAAAAAAAAAAGGCCAGCAGGCATAAGATAATGTAGTAAAAGATAAAGTGAAGCTACATGCTTATGATACTGTTGAGCTACTAAATTAACCTGGAAGTACCTACTACTGTGCCTGTGTTAAGTGAGTCGACTAAATGTCACTAATGTTTAACATTGTCATATTTTTATATGAAAGTGCTCTTGATTGATACACTGTGTATAATGAAAGAGTCTTCAGTTACAAAAAATATTCAGAATCAAATTTAGGAAGTAGTTTCAGAAAATGGTGAACAACAGCCTATGAATGGAATATGAAGTGCCTCTAGTGATACTTCAGGAATCAGAAGGGGAAGAAAAAAAACGTTTTGATCACTGGAAAGCTGCCTTTAAGAGGGAACTGATTCCCCGTGTTAAGTGAAAGTATACATGACATACTTTCAAGAGCTACTTAACTCAAATGCTCAAGGCAATACGAAAAACAAAAGAGCATTTCAAAACTACTGCATGGTAGGAACTATATCATCTTTACGATTTAAAAAATTAGGATTTGCCTACAACTAAATTTTTTTAGTGAGTAAAGAACTTAAGCAAATGACCTTGTGTTTTAAAATGAATTGCTTCAGATTTTAACTGCTTTCTATTCTTTGGTTCAGTTTATTCTTAACAAGGATAGTTTAGAATAATACATACATATAAACATATATACACACACACACATATATATGTAACAAATTTTTGCACAATTGAAATTAGAAATGTAAATATGTTTAGCTGCTCATTTGATCATGTTCCTAATGAATAATTATCATATTTTCAGTTCACAATTTAATTTAGTCATGAACTGAAAGTTTATTTTAGGCATAATTACCAAAAGATTTTCCACTGTAGATAGATATTTCCTGTACATTACCAGTTAATATATCAATCTTCTGCTTTCTTTCATATTAATCATTTATACCTTAAATACAGAAATCAATATCAAATTATACATGATTAAGTCACCAAATCTGTTTGTGTGTTGTGTATAAGCACATTAACACCTACATAATAACAAATGAAAACTTGAAATATTCTATTCACAGTAGAATTAAATATGTAAATAGATAAAATGTACAGATATAACCAAATAAAAATATCTGGGTCAAGTGGTATTTCTGTTTTCAGTTTTTTAAGGACTCTCCATACTGATTTCTGTAATGGTTGTACTAGTTTAAATTCCCACTAACAATGCAAAGAGTTCCTTTTTTCCTCAGCAATTTTCCCAGCATTTGTTACTATTTTTGTTTTTGATGGTAGGCATTTGATTTGCATTTCCTTATGATGAAAGATGATGACTATTTTTTATGTACTTACTGGCTCTTTGTACTCATTATTTTGAAAAGTGCCTGTTCAGTTCATTTGCCCATTTTTGGATTGGGTCATGGGGGGGGTAGTTTTTTTGAGTTCTTTGTATATTCTAGATACTCCTATGTAATAGATGGAAATTTTTTCCTCATTCTCTAGGTTGTCTCTTCACTCTGTGAATTGTTTCTTTTGCTGTGCAAAAGCTTTTGAATTTGATGTAATCCCATTTGTTGAGTGTTGATACTATTTCTTGTGCTCTATGTGTTCTGTTCAGGAAGTCTTTGGCTGTGCCTAGAGCTTGAAGTGTTCCCCCATGTTATTGTCTAGCCATTTCAAATTACTGGTTTTATATCCAGGTCTTTGATCCATACTTATATATGTATATCCATGTTTACAACATTGTGATCTGCAATAGCTAAACACTGGTAACAGCCTAGGTACCCATCAACAGACAAATAAAGAAAACCTGGCATCTATATACAATGAGACACTATCCAGCCATAAAGAAGAATGATATGTCATTTCCAGAACATAGATGGATCTTGAGACAATAACATCAGGTAAAATAACCCAGACAAAGAAAATTACATATCTCATTGTTTATGTTATATGAAGACCCAAAATATACAGTAAAAAATAAACAATAATATAAAGGAGAGATGGTAGGAAAAAAGAGGTAAATCTTTGAAGATAAGAAAGGGATCAGGAGAGGTGGGAGGAGACAGGGAAGGGAGGAAGAATAAAGAGATAGAAAATGATCAAGATGTTTATAGATAGATATACACATACACACACAGACACATGCATATATGTGTGTGTGTGTGTGTGTGTGTGTGTGTGTGTGTGTGTGTGTGTATTCCAATTCCCAAAAATGAGTAGCTGGAGAATTTTTCCCATTCTGTAGGGAATGTTATATTGTCATATTATATGTGACAAACATACAAGAACAAAAATTTAACATTAAATTGGGAATTTAGCTCAGTGGTAGAGCACTTGCCTAGCAAGTGCAAGGCCCTGAGTTTGTTCCTATCTCAGGAAATAAGCAGGCCAAAGCGGGTGATGGAGAGGGAGGAAGTTTACAGATTGAAATAAATTAACCAAACATAAAGTCACTCAGTCATAAATATTTATTGGGAATCTACTATGGATCAGCATACAACAAAGTTTCTGTCCTATGAAACTTACATTCTAGGTTGGTGGGGAATAGAAAACAAGTGCTGTATAACCTCAAGGGTAGCAAATGACATGTGGAAATGTCAGTAGGCTGGGCAGAGAAGAGTATGGAATGCAAAGAGGTGCTATTTTAGACTGTCTACTCAGACTACTTTATTTTAGAGATCTGAAAAAAATGAGAGAGCAGATGCTACAAAGATATTGGGAGAAAGAATATTCTGTCTGAAGAAATTGAAGTGCAAAGATTTGGAGAAAAAAATAATAATATATCTGAACGGTAAAAAGGATTATCTCCTCCCTCAAGTTGTAGAGCTGGTGCATACTGGACCAGTTTAAAGAAATGTAAGTGCAAGAGTATTTACTAACTGAATATAATCCTCTTTGCTGCTCTGAGGTACTACTGTTGACTACTGTTGTACATACTGTTATGTGTAAGATCATAAATGTGATTATTGCGCTTGCAAAATTCATTCTCTACAATTGCAGATCAAGTTTGTTCTTTTGTGATACATGGGAGATCATATTTTAAAGACCATCTTGGATACAATGAGAGAACTTAGTATTTTGCTGTACCAAGTTTAATATTTTAAATTTAATATTTTACCTTTGCAAATCTTTCAAAATGTTATTTTAAAAAGTAAAAAAAAGTGTGTCTGGCACACCAGATATAAGAACAAGAAAGCAAGGTGTAATTAAAGGAGGTTCAGGAGGGCCCATAAAGAAGAAGATATGTCGAACAGCCATATGTTTTCACAAATTCCAAATCTAGAGAGATTTGGGTGTCTCAACAGCCCATCACAATTAAGGTGGAGTTTGCATTTTACCATGTTCCTCTTGTCTTTCACACTCAAAAAAAAGCATTCATGGTGGCTTCCCCTGGCAGAGTTTTAAAAACTAGGTGTTTTCTGATTTCTTTCTCAACGCTAATGTTTTCTGTCAAATGATCAATGTTTGTTTCTGGAACTACTTTAATATATTTTTTTTTAGTTACAGAGAAAATCAAGCAGCCCTTTTCTTTTGTTTTCTGACTTTCTTTCTGTCTTTTCTGTTTTATTTTCTCACCATGTTGGAAGCACATTTTGAAACATTTACCTTGCATTTCTGTAGTAGGAAGAAGGCTATTTGTGAAGTCTTGGAGCTCACAACTTTCAAACGACCACCTCTCACTTTCTTCA
>PVJO010013642.1:0-53040 GCA_004026905.1 Hystrix cristata
AAAAAAAATAATATTTAATGGAAGATAGTTTTCCAACCATCCACCTTCAAGAACTATGTACTTACCAGGAAATAATAGATTAAACTAGGAGTAACTAATTGTATACCTAAAAACAATTCCTTGACGCACCATTAAGAGAGTATTCTAGGACTCATTAAGAGCTTCAATAGTATGGTCGAGTTGGGGATTTAGCTCAAGTGGTAGAGTGCTTGCATAGCAAGCGCAAAGTCCTGAGTTCAATCCCAGCACCAAAAAAAGAAGAAAAAAAAAAATAGTATGGTCAATGTATTCCTACTGTTCAGTCATAATCAGGGCCTGAAGCTAATACTATGACACAGCACTGTGTCATTACTGTCGGCCTCTGATGAACTTCACAGTACAATGCAACATCTGATCAGTAACAAGAACATATTCTTAATCTTTACTATGTGCTGGATACAACGTAAATACTTCCAGTGAATTACTTTATGCAATCCTCACAGCAATTCTTTGCGGTAAGTACTATTACTGTGCCCATTTTGGCATCAGGATTTAAACCCAGGGAGCCCAGCTATATAATTCAGTCTCTTTAACCATCAGACATATGCTGCAGAAAAAGAATAACAGAAAGGTAAAAAAACCAAATAAATCAGATGAACCTGCCCCTTGTCTGTAGAAACAGAACTGGTTTCTCAGCTTCTGCCCTTTCCTTCTACTTCTGTGAGTTCACACAGAGCAGTTCTTCTAGAACTCAGTAAGAAGCTGTTACTTCCGTTAGCGTCTCCTGTCTTTTGCCAAGAGCAGTGCAGAAAATCTTTCTAAAATGTAAGTCAGATGTGACATCTTTAATCAAAAATTCCCACCTGCTTCCCATCACGCTCAAAATAAACTCAAAAATTGTTGCTTTTTCTGCTTGCTCATGAAACCTCCTCTCTTAACATTTTTCCCCAAAACTTGGTTGGGCCCAGGTACAATGGCTTTCCTGCTGTTTCTCAAACTGGTCAAACATGTTCTTACCTTAGGGCCTTGGTACTTACTGTTTGTTCCCTCTAGCTAGAGCACTATTCTGCCATATATTCCCAAATACTGTACCCTGCTTTCATTTAGGTCAAATGGCATCTCCAGAAAGGCCATCCCTGATCACTCTTTTCAAAACATTCCTCCTACTCTCAATCCTATCTCCTTATCCTGTATTTCTTTATAGTACTTAACAATAAATTAAGCTGCATGCACATCTAACATTAATTTTCTTATCTACCATTAGAACATAAGCTCCACAAAAATAAAAATTATGTCTTAATTTACATCCCAAACTGCCTACAACAGTCACGCAGTATTTAGTGAAGAAATGAATGAATTAATAACATACACCTATATAACTTCGAAAATAAAGTTAGCTTTTGGAAACCTTTTCCTTCATCCCCTATACCTAAAAACATGTGATAAGACATGAGATAAAAGGACCAATGAAAAGAGGGAAAATACAAAATATTCTTAAAAGAATAATAACAAAATATAAAATAAGATTACTAATCATGGAAAAATGATTCACTGATAATCATTAAATGCATTAAGTCTTTATGAGGATTAAAACCAACTGTTCTTCAAAATATGCTGAAAGCCAAATAAGAAGAAACAGAGGGGCTGGGGATTTAGCTCAGTGATTAGAGTGCTTGCCTTGTAAGCACAAGGGCCTGAGTTCGATCCCTGGTACCACCAAAAAAAAAAAAAAAAAAAAAAAAAAGCAGAAACAGAATTATTGTATCTTTTGTGTTTACTTAAGACACTAATAAAGACATTTTGACACTTAGAAGAACTCAAAATGGATTCATCAAACCAGATATTAAAATGCTTGAAGTCATATCTTCACAAAAGTTCTCCAATTCCCTCCTACCACATGTAGAAAAAAAACCAGATCTGCAGTTTATCTCAGATTGAGCATAATCCATCAAGCAAATAAAAGAAATCTTGAAATAGCACAGCTTTATGTTTCTCTGCCCTCCTCTGGCTGTCTGAATCTCTAGAAGAAAAGCCCAAGAAGATACCTGGAATGAGATGGGCCACCTTGTCAGAACACCATTGTACCTGCACTTTAGCTTTAGAACAAGGACAAGAGCACACTCTAGATGAACAGTCAAAAGCTCCTCCTAGTGCACTAGGAAGCTAAAAGTTTCCTTCCATGAAAAAAATTAAGTGCCAAATTCAATTTAATACACACTGATACATAAGTATATATGGTCTATTCTTTAAAAAATATAGAATCTTTCATGAATCTCTTATTGCTAGGCAATTTCCAATCATTTCATAATGCTTACTACTCTGAAAAATTTAGAGTAAGATAAAGGGATAATCAGGTGTATTACAAAATTTTTAAACTGTGAGATATTTCTACTTGGCTGTGTATCAACCACCACAACACTGTTGTTTATCAAGATTTAAAAAAAAAAATACAAAAAATTCCAAGGCAGAACTTTAGTTTGAGGGATTATTAAATAAATTTGAAAATACACTGTTATCTACTTAAAATTGGTTAACACTAGTTTGCTTTCTTCTGCACTAATTTAGAAATCTAGGTAAAAGGGTGAATTAGAAGGCCGATACTTAATCTGAAATTTGCTATTAAAAATTTAAGCCAGTTTAAATACAGAAAACTTGCAATATGCCTAGAAAAAGTAACTTCTAAAAGAGAGGGCAAGTGTTCAGAAGATAATTGGGGTGTGTGTGTGTGTGTGTGTGTGTGTGTGTGTTTGAACATATACAATTTTGGAAGAATAATAAAGTAATTCTTAGAACAAATTATCACATCATCATCATATTGTAAAACATTTGCTATTGAGCATCAATAAAAAAAAATGCCAAAAACAATGCCTGGAAAACTCGGAAATTACATGAATATAATTTCAAAAGTGTTTAAAATCTAGTACTGACTTAAGTCACTGGAGAATAATTGAAAAGTATTAGTAAACAACACATATGGGTCATTCATTTGTTTGTTTTGGTAGTGGTAAGGATTGAACTCAGGGCCTCAAGCATGTTGCGCATACACTACCACTGAGTTATACCCCAGTATTGGGTGTTTTGGTTTTTCTTACTGATGCATTTTAGTATGTGCTTTATTATTGCTTTTATTTGTAATACTGCAGTTTCAGGTTTACAAAAAAAATTTATCAGAAAATTATCAGAAAAATTAAACTTCCTCTCCCCGACCCAAATTTGCTTCTATTATTAACATTTTGCACTGGTGTGGTATATTGTTGAACCAATATTGAATATTATTAAATATACTCCATGGTCTACATTAGGGTTCATTCACTATGTTGCACCATTCTGTCGGTTTTGCCAAATCTATAATGACATCATATATTTGTCACTGTAACATCATACGCAGTAATCATGCCATGTACTCTAACAATTCATTCTTCTCCCTCAACTCATTTCACTTTCTCTTTAGTTTTGCCTTTTCCTGAATATCATAGAGTTGGAATCAGTATACATATTAGTTTTCTGTCACTTAGGAATACATATTTAAAATTCTTTCCTGCTTCCTCATGGCTTCTCTTCATAGCACTGAACATTAATCCTTTGCGTCAATTTACCACTGTTTATTTCCACACTTATCTGTTGATGAACATCTTAGTTGCTTCGATTTTTAAATAATTATGAATAAAGCTGCTGTAAACATTCTCTCATATGAAGATTTTTTGTGGACAGAGTTTTCAACTCATTTGGGCAAATACTTAGAAGTGTATTTTCTGGATGCTATGGTACTATTACATTTTAGCTTTGTAAGAAACTGCTGGACTGTCTTCCAAGTAGCTATACCATTTTGCATTCCCATCAACAATGACTGAGATCTTTATTGCTCCACACCCCTGTCAGCATTTAGTGTTGTCGATGTTTTAGAGTTAGGCATTATAATAGTGTAGTAGTATCTCATTGTTTTAAATTCGCAACCCTCTAGTAACAGTGAGCATCTATTCACATGTTTATCTTCCATCTGTAAATCTTCTCTGATGAAATGTCTTTGTAGTTTGTCTTTTGATTTTTTTTTTTTTTTTTTTTGTGGTGCCGGGGATCGAACTCAGGCCCTTGTGCTTGCAAGGCAAGCCCTCTAATCACTGAACTAAATCCCCAGCCCCATGTCTTTTGATTTTCTTAACAGTGCCTTTCACAAAACAGAAATTTTTAACGAAGTCCCACTTGATTTTTTTTCTTTCACGGAGAATAATTTTTTCTTTCACGTTGGTGTTATATCTAAAAGCTTATATGCTTATCACCAAACTAGGATCTCCTATACTTCATCTTATATTATTTCTTCAAAATTTTTTAGTTTTGCAATTTATATTTGGAGATTACCTATCTATCTGTAGATAGATAACCTATTGGATAACCTATCTGTAGATAGGTAGGTAGATAGATAGATAGATAGATAGATAGATAGATAGATAGATAGATACTTGGGAAGAACTGACATTTTAGCAATTATGACTCTGTTCTTGAAATTTATTTATGGATACCGAAAGGCCCTGGACCAATAGATCTGAAGAAATGAAAACTCAGCATCCCAGCAAACATTAAACCTTTATAAACACTTCTGTTTATATATACAGTACAAAGACCCCACATGCATCCCACCATCACTATGACCTCTGACCAGTTTCCATACGCTACTGCTCCATCACTGATGTCACGGAAACACTGAGGTTCTTTAGTAAGGAGAGGAGAGCCATTCTTGGAAGTTGTTAACTCTCCTCTGTTCATTCCTTGATGTTTAGTAACTCTCCAATTCATGAAACTTCTACATCCAAACCCCGCCTAACTTGATCAACAATACTTTTTCTCACTTCTACCATAACCATGCACATACACAGTCTATCCATCCTTGTCAAACTTCCCCCTCAGACTCAAGTGCCAGAGAAATGCAAAGAACATCAGGGTTTAGCGTGATTTCAGGGAATTAAGCACTCACAATCATGATTAAACCGCTATTTTCAGTTGCACCATGGTTTGAGTAGGCTTTTGTGGGTGGTCCTGAGAATCTACCATTTATAACAACCATTCTTTAGAAAAAGTGCTTTAAGTATCAACTACCTCAAAAATAATATTTTTGATAACCTAAATTTTAGATCATTTGCTCTTTATATTAGCACAAAAGTTGGAATCAATATTTATATGGAATCTCATTATAAAAGCCTATATTTTGAAATACTGATTGATTAGTCAATTATAATTACACTGAACTCAAGTAGTTTCTACATTACCTAACTACATTTATGATTTGACTGACATAAATAAGGTTGTATTAAAGGTTTGAAAGTTGATATTGATCTGAAGATTCCAAGTACTGTACTTCAAAATGAAACTGTTTCAACCATCATTTTTTCTACAATACACAGGAGGCTATGGGAATCATATTTGGAGAGCTAGGTTTACTAAAAAAGAAATGAATATATTTTTGCAAAGAGAATAGCTACATGTTAAAATATACCACAGAAAAAATAAGAATACATGCCAGAGCAAACTATTAGATGAATCAGATTTTACTGTCCCCATAATAGTTCTCATGTTTATGTGTTTTTTTGAAAAGTAGTCAGGTTTACAGACTAAAAGCATTCTGATTTAAATTACTCCTTCAAAGCAGAAGAAAATATGTACTTTTTCTGTAATATTTTATGCCACTAAAATACTACCAATGAAATAATTTTATGCAGTTTTAAAGCTAGAATTATTTGTTTCCACCCTGCAATTATTCTAAAGAGGAAAATAAATTATTCTGCCATTAGAAAAAAAACTACCAACAAGAAGAAACCAAATAAATAAGATTTGAAAATGTTGATGAACACACATCTGACCTACAACCTGAAAGAAACTTCCCCCAAATAGGCAGATGGCAAGCTGCAAAATAACATCTGGAATTTAATTCCAGGAAATCAGATCCAATCTGAAAAGCTGAGCAGCAAGTACGGCACGCACTGGAATGTGATATCAGGTAGTATGGTTAGTTTATAGGGTCTAAGCACCATGGTAACAACTCTACAGCCAGCTATTCAAAACAGTGACATTTGAAAACCACAGACCTCTGAGAATAAAAGATGTAATAGAGCAAAATAAGAGTGCTGGTTTGTAGGTCATAAATACCACACACATTCAATTATTAAAAGAATGGCAGTATATTTAATAATTAGTCCTCCACACAAAACACTGATGAGAGAACAAAGAGGGTAGGAGCAGTCTTACAATAAATGGGCTAAAATAAAAAAAAAAATGTTCTGTGAAACCATTAGCAAAGACTGAAGGGATCTGAAATTTGCAATAAAAATCCTAGGCAGCCATGTACTTTCTGATAATATACAACAATAAAGGGAAGAAGTTACATTTTTAAGACACCAACAGCCCCCTACAACGTATTAGTGTCCTGCCTCTGGTCAAGATTCTTTCTACAGGCCAAGTTGACTGTGCAGAAGACAAGGTGGAAGAGCCCAGGAAGCTGGGGTGAAGGCGGAGCCTGGAGATACCAGGAAAGGACAGGTAGGAGGCGCCCTAGGACACAAATGTTAGCAAGTCTGAAGCTAATGGCATGGGCATGTAGGCACAAAGACTCAACAGAACCAACCGTCAAAGTGGGCTTAAAACAATATTTATGAAGAAAATCAGAACAGAAGGGAGAGATAAAGGCGTAAGGCCCACGGCTGGACCATCCTATAAGACGGCATGTGCTCTGAGAGCCAAAGCAAACTCCCAGACCAAGTTCCTGTGATGATTAGTTTCATGTGCCAACTTGCCTAAGTCAAGATATCTAGCTATTTGGTCAAAGATAATATTTTTATGAAGGTATTTTTGGATAAGATTAATATTTAAATAAGTAGACTTTTGGGGGTGAGGTGCTGGGGATCAAATTCAGGGCCTTGCACTTGCTAGGCAAGTGCTCTACCACTTGATCTAACACTGAATAAAGCAGATTATGTTCAATAATGTGGATAGCCCTCATCTAATCAACTGAAGGCCTTAACAGGAAAATGTTCACCTCCCCTAGACAAGAAGAATTCTACCAACAGAGTATCTTTGGTCTAAAACTGCAACTCTTTGCTACATATCCAGCCTGCTGGCCTATCCTGCAAATTTTGGATTTGGCAAACTTACTGAATCACGTGCACCAATTTTCTAAGGTGAATCTTGATATATACACGTATTAGCTCTATTTCTCTGGAGAAATCTGACTAATACAATCTCAATACCAAGAATTTGGAGCAACTGCCTCCCCATTTCTCATAGCCCTGCTCCCTAGGAGGGCTAGAGTTTTATTATGGAATTTATGAGAGCCTCAAGAAAAAGGGACTATCCCTCCTTCATCTTTGTCTCCCACACCATATCTAGGTAGGGCCTGGCAGGGTCGATAATCAATAAATCCCTTAAGATGTATCTGAGGTTAAGATTCAGGTACTTTCTAGACAGTGTGATTCCTCAAGACTGTACACACTGCCAGTGTACTTCCCATCCATTCTTTATCTGAGCAAGGAAAACCTATACCTATATCCAAGCACCTAAAATAGTATCATTTGTCCTTGCCTCTTTCTTGTGGCTAACTCAGAAAGCTGAATTTACTTTTGAATCATTACAAAGGCTTAATTTAGTGAGGCAAGTGGGTACACTCCTGTAATTCCAGCACTCTGAAGCAGGAGGATCACAATCAAGCACAGCCTGGGAAACTTAGTGATTTAGCAAGGGCCTATCTTAAGATAAAAAATAAAAAAGGACTGGGGATGTAGCTCAGTGTAAAGACCCTGGGTTCAATCTTCAGTACCACAAAAAGGGGCTTAATTCGATTAGTCAGAGATATACTCTAGTCACTTCTTCAAAACACTTCTCAATTTCTTTTAGAAACACAATGAAACCTAGTTCCTCCAATTTAAGAACGGGAATAAGTCAAGAAGCAGCATCTAACAATAATACATACTTTCTACAGACTATGTACTGTTTACCAAATACCTGTGCTAGTCACTTTAACATGCATGATTTCAAAACAGTACTATGAGTACTAACAGTACTTATAACAGTACTATTAACCTCTTTTAGAAATGAAAAAAAAAAAAAGAAAAAACTGAAGCTGGAACATTAAAGTTTATACACCTGAGTGTGACTAGAAGCAAAACTGCTTCACTCCAAAGCCCACTCATACCCCATAATAAATAAACTTTGAGTGAAAAAAAGGTTTCATTCTCATCAAAGGACGAAAAGAATGAAAAATTAGTATTATTGTTTGGCAGCTAAAATAAAACACATCCTAAAGTCAGAGTGTCTATAGCATTTAAACAAACTGGAATGTTATTAGAACAATGCACTGCTGCATGAGGTACCAGGGAGAAACAGCTAAAATTGTAACAGATTAAATGCAGAACAAAAATTAAATGTCTTCATTTCAAAAGCTTTTAAGAGTTTAGACAGATATGATTGTGCCTGCTTCCATTATGGTCAACAAATAACAACTATAAACTCTGAAGAAAAAAATTAAAACAACTCCCTGAAAGCGCTGGAGAATTTATGCAAACAGAGAATAACTGTGTGAGTGGACCCTCGGAAGAAGGGGATAGCACTAGGTGCTCCCTGTTTTGTTTTTATTGTTGTTTTTTGTTTTTCTTTTTGTTTTGTGGTTGGCCGGGGCAGGGGGGGGTCATCTTTTTTTTGTATGTCTTCACACTGCAGAAAGTTCTCATGCAGGGTGACCAAAACTGCAATGTAGATATGACCATGGTGCTCTCTCAGCAACACATATATGGAAAAAAACAAAAAGAAGAGAAGATTGAAACAATATAGAGATGTAATGGTGACTTACCAGTTTCTGAAACTATGGGACATTTTCATTAAAAGTCACAGACTTTATTAAGTACAGTTTTAAAATCAACTAACTTACATACTTCAATTATTAGCTATTTATGTCTTAATCTTGGACTACTTTAAAAATATACGAATGTCATCATGCATTTTACGTCCCCTAAAGCTAAAACTACTTTAAGATAAACAAGGCAAGTAGGGGCACAGGACAGCAATTAGTAGGAGGCACGATGAAATTTTCTTTGGGCTACACAATATCATATTCCCATTAAATGTACTTCCTTTTATTAATGATTTAAATTTCACATTTCAGCTTTCTTAGAATATTAATTTCAGAAGACTGATGGTGAAAAAAGAAAGAAAACTTTCATTTGTAAATTTGTAAATAACACCTTGATAATCACAGAGTTCAGTTAATTTCAAATATAGTATTTTATTTTGACTGCCAAAGGAAAAACTTTTTAAAGCTGTACTGATCCTGAGCTTTTCCAATCCATACAGCTGACCACTAATTTTATATTAAATAAAACTGGACAAAAAAGACAATTATTTTTCCTTTTTACCTACTAGAAGCTCAGAGCCAAATATATGGCCCATCTCCAGCAACTATACAGCATTATGGCATGAAATTTTTCATGTTAATCTTCCCATTTGCTTAAAAGTGTTTAGGAAACTTCATTAGAAAAGATTGAAACTTATGACACTGACACATGCAAATATCCTACCTGTGTGATATGCTTTGTAAACTAAAAGTATTGATTCACATCCATCAACACCAGCCCTAAATAGTAGAAGGCTAAATATATCATTTGTGAGTTAATGGAAGCATAAACTAAAGGTGTGTTTACAAACAAATAAGAAAACATTCATTCTGTTCAGCTCCTTACTTCTTTTGCAGAATTCCCACATACCACTCCACACTCGTTCTGTCGCAGTGACGTGCACCCGCAACAGCCACTGATCATGGTATTTGCCTACACAGGCTGGAGGTTCTGGTTGGTCCATAAGGAGTCCAAAGGCCACAGCACTGGTGACACAGCCACAGTCACTGATCAGCTCTAGGAAAGCATCATCCTCCAGAGCAGCCACATTCACTGACTCAAGTTAGAGAAACATCCAAGCTCCTACTGTGAGTTCGGCTCCATTCTAGATGATTTATAGCTTCTCAGTTAGTCCTCATGACCCCAATACGTGTTTTTATCCCATCTTAGAAACAAGAACTACAGAAATCAAGTCACAAGCTCAAAGTGACTCAAGCACTTTATAACAGAGCTGAAGCCTCAAGTTAGGCTCCTTGACTTCAAATTCTGTACCCTTTATACCACTCAGTAGCTACCTAGATAATATATAATTCACACACTGGCAAAAATTCAATAGCTAAATTTATTCGTGTTGAAGCATTGAGAGAAAGTGAATTAATTTAAATAAAGTTATTAATGCTACCAGTTGGGCATTCAATCTTAAAGTATCTTGTGGTGCCATGAGAAGTTCCTTTCGTCAAAAAAGCAATCAAGCAAAATTGAGATCTAAACTTTCCCTTTAAGAAAATTAACAAAAGCAAGTTTATTGTCATTGTGAAGCTGCCTTCTAACTACTGTACCCATTTGGAAGGATTTATTTAAGTCTACAGCATGACGATGATTCTCGTTGGTGTGGATGGGCTCATATGCGGACCATTTAAATGCTACATGTTTAAATGAACACCAACAGGATTTTTCAAACCATCATGATTTATGAAGTATGGTATGCTAATGCCATTAGAACTCAGATCCATAATTCTTAATACAAAACTATTGGAACAAGACATAGTTCAGGAATTAGAATCTGCATGCCTTTATGTGCACAGGTATATTTAGAAAGTAATAATTCAGTAAACATTTCATAAATTAAATTGTATCCTGCAACTTTCAGGTTGCTAGCAAGTACTAGCAACCTGAAATCAGGATCATCTGAAACCAGGATCATCTGAAGAAAATTTTACAAAGGCACTACATATCAAGGTGTGACCACTGTACAGAGAAATCATGAAGGATGGCTCAGAAGCTTGAAGTTAGTATTGTGACCATCATCAGTTCTGGGCCAGAAGGAGCAGAAGAAAGGAGCTGTTACTGAAAGGTATTACCGAAAGAAAGGGAGCTAAGAGGCTTGTGAGGACCAACCCCTTTCAGGGGGTGAGACCATCAATCTAGAGACATACCAGAAGGGCACCTCGCAGAGGGAGTCTTGCTCTTCTCCCTCCAATTTCTTGCCAATGACTTCCACTGGCCAACCTACTGGGAAAGCAGACAGCAGGGAGAATGTCAATATAGAGGAGGTCAGACTCCTAGCCAGACAGACAGAGAAAGGTGCACAATGCCTCTGAAGGGACAGATCAAAGATATCAGCATTCACCCTGAATACCAACTGGTGTAGCGTATATTAAATTTGTTTGTTAATATTTCTACCACAAAATATACAAGGATGCACACTAAATTAGACAAAGACTAGAAATAACTTCTCTTCAAATGATATCAGAGTTGGCTACGAAAGAAGTTACCAAAAAGCTTTTTTTTTTATGTTCAGAGGCTTTCGGGATGGGTTTCTCTATTTTACAGATGAGAATTGAAGCTTATAAAGATGGAATAAGTTTTCCAAAGTCACAAAACTAGTAAATGAAAGACTCAGAATTTGATCCCCATTCTGACTCTAGAACCTAAATTTCTAACTACTCTATCCTTCCTCATTACTTGCTGTTCCTCATCTTATAAAACTATACAAAATTGGTATGGATATATTCCACAGTATCAATAAACCTTGAACACAAAAGAGTCGTGCTTGATAGTATTGAAATTTCATTTTAAAAGTCTTGGCAAACTCTGTAATCCTAAACATTCTTCTCTCTTACGAGATGCACTGTACTTGATGTTCTCAGAATTAATGCATCCTGATAGCTGCCCAGAGTCTAATTAGCCAGTCATCTGAAAATCTCTGTATATTTTATAGACCACAAAGAGCATCAAAGTTTAGAACTTCTTTTCCTTTAACTGAGTTCTACTCTTTCTGGTAGTCGTGGGCACAGGTTATGATTTTAGTTGCCTTTTGCACACCTAAAAATCTAATCACATCCTTATTTCAATTATCACAGGGATAGAAAATAAAACTCAACTAAATAATCTTATGGCTTGTTGTATTCCCACTGATATTACCAGTTTTGCAGCGTGGTAACTTTAAATCCTAGAGCCACCAGGAGTAAATTGCTAATCTTGAGTTAGTAGGAAAGTTCTCAGTGTTGTGAACAGAACTCCCTCCCTACAAAGCTGCTTCCAGCCAGGAAGTCTGTACCATGGCCTTCCCTGCCGCCCAGCAGGAAGGGTACTCAAAGTACTTGTAAGTGAGGCGTACAAACTCCAACTTTCTCTCTGATTGGCTGCCTATTGGTTCCTACTCTGAGGTTCATGTCTGGATTCTATCCCTGCTATTACCCCAGCTTCTGGCTTCCTCGTACCTCTAGGATCCAACTCACATTAGTGTTTACTTCCAATCGCAAAACCAAGCTTGATTTATCTTTCCTGGTCCCAGAACTGTTTTGTGATTACTTGTTAGCTGAGAATTTTACAGACTGATAATAAACTGTAACTGAAAAATGTGGCTAGTGATTCTGAGTATGTGGCAAAAGGCACATGTGAATAATTTAGGTGATTCAAATCTATTTTCTTCCCACAAATTAAGCTTTATTTTTAAATTATGGAACTCTCATGACTATGAAGAGAGGCGAGGTCTCTAACTTTCTTTTCCTTCTTTTCTAAGTAATATAAAATAAACTCGTATTTTTGGAGAGAGAAGCCTGGATAGTAGTGACTAACTACAGGAGACAGATTTTTGGCAGCTCATCATCCAAACACATATTATGTTTTTCCCAGTACAAAGCCGACTACATGGTCCCCTGTCCCTTCAGTCTATGAAACTGAATTCTAACCAGCTGTACATTAAGGGAAGTGAAATACTCCACTTTGACTAAAATTTCCCATGCTCTTTTCCCCTTCTGTCTGGCTAAAATGGAGACAGTGCCTAGGGTGTCTTTGAAAGCCACATGCTAATGATGGCAATCCCCCCTATCTGAGTTCTTACATGACCACAAGGGGAAGGACCACATATTAACCACATATTAACCAGCTTACTTTTCTGGTAGTATTACCTGTGTAAGAAATAAATTATTGTGTCCAGACTTTACATTTTGGAGCCTATTTGTATCACAGTTAGAGGGAAAAAAATCATAAAACTGAAACGCAGTTTCTCCTACCATACTCTAATAACATGCTCCTGACACCGTGTGCATGGGACCACACACACCAAGAAGGCAGTGCTGCAGCAGACACACACCAGCTGAACATCCTGTGGTTCAATTCTGTTGTGATACAACCTGGAGATAGTGTCAGATCCCACACGTTGAGTGCTCAGTCTCAAGACCATTCCCTACCCCCTACTTCTGATGCCAGTTATAAGCCTGTTGTTTCACCCCCGCATCTAACTCACCAGCAACAAATGGAAGCTCCCACAACCCACTCCTTGTGTTCCATTAACTTGCTAGAGTGGCTCCCAGAACTCAAGGCAACACATTTACTGGTTCACTATATAAGATACGAATGAAGCAATGCAATAGCCGCATAATGGGGTAAGAGGTATGTCACTTTCACCATCTCCCTCAGCATACCACCCTCCAGAAACCTCCATCTTTTTAGCTATTTGAACCCCATCCCTTTAGGTTTTAATGGAGGCTTCATTATATAGGCATTTTTTGTCACATCACTGACCACTAGTGATCAACTCAACCTTCAGGACCTCACTCCTCTCCAGAACATGCGGGAAGACACTAAAAGTCCCCGCCCTCCAACCTTGTCGTGGTCCTTCCAGTGACTAGCCCCCATCCTAAAGCAATTTAGGAGCAGCCGGCCATTAGTGACCTCATTAGCATACAAAAAAAATCAACACTTTGCAGAGTCCAGGGATTTCAGGAGTTGTGTACTAGACAATGGAGTGGAAAGACCAAATAATGCATATATTTCAAAATCACATACTATCATATATTATATTAGATAAAAGTGGAACTTTATTTTTTCTAGAACCACCGGCAGGGTTGATATTTGTTGGTAAGATCATGGGAATGCTGGCGTGACTCCTGGATCTTCTGAGAGGAAAGAAAGAGATTACTTGAAAGTCCTCTCTAAAAATCAAAGTTACTGAAACATCTCTAACTACACCTACTTCACCTACTTAACTGTTTTAACCTGAAGAAGTGGCTAAATGTGTAAGTTGCAATTTGAAGATCCCAGGCCAGTTATGACATTCTTTACTGAGACTGTAAATAAGAAGGTATTATTCTCCTTCTCTATAATTGAAACATAATCCCCAACCCCAAAGAAGCTGACCTATAGTCCCCTTCAGAAACTATATCCACGCCTGATAACATGAATCTACTCTTATTTAAATCTAGAATCTCTTCAAAGTGTCCAGAATTCCTCTAGTTCAGCTGTAACCATATAGTGTTAACACACCAATTTCCAACATAAAACGTTTTCATTACTACAACTCATAGAAAAGAAAAGAGAAGATGATTGTTGTTCTCCACCAGCAATAAACAAACATAAATGGAAAGCAAGGCCTTATTTCTGCCGTAATTTATATTCAGGGAATTTTTTTTTTTAACTCATTCTATGTATCTTGCACTCAGGTATACTGAATGTATCTTGTATTTGCAATCAAAAATGCTTCCCGATAGGTTCGTTGCCTAGTAAGGTAAGCCAAACCTCTCTCTTACAGGAGCATAAGCCCTTAATGTTTCTCCTGAAGGACCAGAGAAAAACTTCTATTAATCTTGGTAGGGCATGGTAGGGGAATAAAAAGCATCCCAAAGAATTCCATGTGTTCTACCATATATCTTTTGGCACCTCCTTGGAAGGAACAATCCTATCTCCCTTTCACAGATGGAGCTAATCATCCCACCTGGCACACGATTCCATTTTTTGGCTACTCCCCGGATTGCACGAGGAAGCCAAAATAGTCAAAAGGTATTATCAAGCTACTCTCTAAAAGCTCCTATAGATTATGTGTACTTCCACACAGTATTTCTTTGTATTAGCATGTTCCCTTTCTTCTTCCCTCTGGTCAGTCAAAAACTGACTATTCCATCTGTGCTTTTTATTCTATCGTTTTCTCCCACTCCAGTTGATGTCTGTTTTGACCATGGCATGTTTTAGCACCCAATATTCACTAAGTACAAAATAGCTTATCATCTTCCATTTTTTTCCTTATATTACTATTACCACCATCTTTCCAAGTTACTAAAAAGTTGTCTTTGAGTCAATTCAGTAAATATTGAAAATCTCTTTCTGCTGTACAATCTATTCAATTAATAAGAATGTTCCCCATTCTGGTGAGCAGGTAGGAATTTACTGGTAAAATGGATGTGATGTGAACTTAGAAACTTAGAAATATGGCCATGTTATTAGTGGTCTATTAAAAATAAGGCATTTTCTCTTTCACTCTGTCCCTACCATTTTTATATGACCTAAAAATTGCTGAATTTTAAAAATTTTGCCAATTGTAAAAATTAATAAATGACAACTACATTTTTAACTAAAACACTGACTTTAAAAAAAAAGACTTGTGGGAAAGGGAACAAAGGAGGGGGAAAGGAACAGAGGGACAAGAGAAATAAGAAATGTAGGAAAAAATGGAAACAAAGCTTTTGTAAATACGGAGGGAGGAGGGGGTGAGGGGAGGGGAATGGGAAAAAAAGAAGCAACAAGATACGTCATGTACAGGTACAAACATCCTATGATGAATGTTATCACTATGTACATCTAAAAGGTGCCATTAAAATAAAAAAAATAAAATAAATAAAAAAAAAGAATGCCCACAAGTAGATGGTAGGGAAAGAAGGTTCAGATACCAATTCAACTGAGTAAAATTCAATAAATATATCAAAAAACAGACTTGACAGAAGAAGAATTTGAGAACTACAAAAGGAAACAACATCCATCTAGGTTAGATAGCAAAAGCAAACTGATTATGAAAAGGTTGGTTTTTGGTTGAGCTTAATTCTCAAAAACTATTTATTGAATGTTCTTATGTATCAATATGGTCTTAAATTGCTCTTCAAACTGTAAAGCGCAACAGGATCACCCAAAGGACTGGTTAAAAGACAAACTGCTGAGCCCAACCTCCAGAGTTTTTGATCTATTTTGAAATGGAGTTCAATTATTTGTATTTTTAACAAATTTCCAGTTAATAACTAATGCTCTACCCCAGGGTTTTTCAACAGGGAGAAGAATGAAATTTTGTAGAAGATAATTCTTTGTTGTGGGAGGTTGTTCTGTGTATTGTAAGCTATTTCACATCCCATCTACATCTACTGCACATTAGTAGTGCACACCCCTCCACATACACACATATATTGCCAACTGGATCCTAAGGGAACAAAATTGGTCCCGGTTAAAAAAAAAAAAAAGTATTCTAGACATTCTAGGTAGTTTACTAAATTAATAATTACCTTTTTGAGTGGTTCCCAGTGTCTAGTTATTCCTAAACACATGGTGATCTAGATTTTAATAGACCATTATGTAACATTTCACAAGTTATTTTCATCAATAAACTACAAAGATGTGGACTGGAAACAGAATTATAAGGCTTTGTATCAGTTTGCTATTAGATCAAGGGTCTTGATTAATAGATGTATAACACAGTGACAGATCACTCAAACCTATAAGATCTTGAATTATTTTTCTTCTCGAATGGGATATCAAATAGGCTCCATTTCTTACAACAACCATACGGTAGTAACTACTTGGAGTATCATTTTAAGGATTCCAGGGTTGTTTATAGGCAAAGTGGGAAAGAATATTCTGATCCCTTAATAATGTCTCCTGTGGGTCACAGAAAAATAATGGCACAGTCCTGTTCCAGATATTCTGTCACATCTACCTTTTCCCTGAGTTTTTGAAACCTACTTTTCTTTTTGTTGTTGTTGTTGTTTGGATTATGTACACCTAGCTGTTCCTCTCTACAACATTCTCTACAACTTCTACTTCTTGAAGAAATTCTTCCCTCCATTGAGATGTAGTTTTTATCATCATTTTCTATACCTTATGAGATTACATTTATTTAAGTAAGAGAAATAACTTACTAAATACATCACATTTGTTTAAAGAAAGTTCCAACAAATGTCCAGTTACTTGAGGACTTCTATCTTCTTTAGACCCAAGTATATTCCATGATCTCCTCAAAAACCAAGAATCTATTATTCTTTGTACACTAGATTGTATTTATATTATTGTAGCACTTTTATTAATCTTTTTATTCTTGTTTATATGTTCTCTACCATCCTTGAGCCTCAGATTTAGAGTTTCTGCCTCCTTTCTATCTACTATGTTCTGAACAATGAAAATATAAGCAAGTTGCAAAAAGAGACACAATTATGGAGACTTCTTCAGTATTATATTGTCTTCAATGTGCCAAAGACTATAATTTTATTTTAATGAAAATTTCTCACAGAATAAAAATAACCAAAGTACAAAACAGAAACTATAAAACATGAATCTTTTTTTCTAATCTAATAAAATTTCTAAATCTCTGTATGTCAAAAAAACACTGTACAAATTGGGTGTGGATCAGATCATGTTAAACAACCAGCCTTGACACAAACAAATCTGGGTTATAAACAAACCTCAAAGATGAGTTACTGAATTTACCAAACATTTTAAGTATAATCTCTTTGAGTGGAGCAAAGGAAAAGTTTTATTCAAGGCTGTCAAATCATTGTATTTATGTTAGTTAGCCAATAATTTTAATATACAGCCAAGACACAAATACGGGCCACCAAATAACAAGTAGTAATATGATAGAAAATTATTCCACGAGATGAAAGATTCCCATGTATATCATTTTGGAAATAGTTATTACACATTACTTGGGAATCTCAGTATGATGGTCAAATATTTTGATAAGCATTTTACTTAGGTCAAACTTTTCTTAAAATATTAAATCGCAAAAATTTCAATAACATATATGAATGTATATACTGATACACATAAAATGCATATGTATCCACTTATTTTACATTTTCTTTCCAACATACTGATTTTCTAATGATAACATAGTCATCTTCATTAACTCTATTTCCATCTGATCATTCAATGCCATTTCAAATCATGCTGGTAAATGATAAATGTAACAGTCACCAAAACTGCCCAAGATATCTAGTAAACTGTGGTGTCAGCTTGAATAAGAAACACCTATTGAATTGGTTTAGCATAATTCTGGGTGTGTCTACATGATTTACTGAAGAGAGAAGACTCACGCTGGGTATGGATGGCATCAACCAATGGATTTAAAGCCTGGATAGAAGAAAAAGGAAAGAAGGAAGTCTCACTTCTGCTTCTTCAGAGGAACTCCAGTCTTTGCCATTGCCTTCGGAGCATCTATTACCAGGCTTTTGGCACAGCCTACAAACGCAGACTCTTCAGCTTCCTGGTGCTGACTTACACAGGACTTTGCAGTGAGCTCCAGGCCTTTCTTTTGACTTTAGACTGGATCTTCCTGCTCTCCAGCACGCAGATGGCCCTTTTGTATTCTTCCACAGCTGACTCTGCAGGCACCCATTGCAAGTCTACCTTGTAAATCTTTTATATATCATTTATATTATGTTATGTTATATTGTGTTACATTATATTACATCATATCATATTATATTATAGTTATTATATTGTTCCTCTAGTGAACTCTGATACATCTATGAATACTGTTTACTCTCCATCAGAACACCTTTTTTATTGATAAAGACACATAACAGAAGTTCTCAGATTAAAATTGCATTAAAAGAAACAGAAATCTAGAAATAATATACTACCATCAGTGAACAATATAGAACCTGTAAGATAAGGAAAGTCAGTCAATTTCCTTATGTGAGATTTTTTTTTATAAAAGAAAAAGATAAAATATTACAAATACAATTTTAAAAACTGAACTATGCAGGGTTATGAGCTGAACTGCAATTTATTGATTAAAAAAACAGTAATAAAATTCTCAATTTCTACATCATAAAGAGAAAAGAATCTTTAAAGTAAAATTTAGGAAGTTGATTGTGTAGTTTATGAATTATCCCAGGCCTTTCATCCAAGTTTTAATCAATTCATTGAAAGGAAAGAACAAACCTCAAGTTGTTTTTCTATCAGCATATAATTCTGATATATAGCAGATACTATAATAAAAATAAATTTCAGATTGATTAAAAATTAAACATAAAAGAAAATTTGTAGAAAAGGTAATTTAACATTTATTTTAGAAGTGGAAGGACTTTATAAATACAAGCAAATATATTCTTATCAAAGTACAATATTTCAAGTAAAAAGAATTTATAGGCAGAAAACACTAAAACTTTAAGAGAAAAAAGGCAAGTGTGTATGAATAATTAATTAACACAAAAGAAATTCAGACACAAAAAAGAAACAAATTAAAACTAATATCTAGTTACCAAAATACCTAAGATTTTAAAATCTAACATTATGAAATGGCAATGATTTCGTCAACTATACACATACAAATTAATGTAATCAATCACCAGGAAAGCTACTAAAGTAATGTGTATCAATAACCTTAAAATGATATTTTAGGGGGGTGCTAGGGATCGAATTCAGGGCCTTGCACTTTCTGGGCAAGTGATCTACCACTAAACCAAACCGCCAACACCAGCCTTAAAAAATTTTAAGTCTTGATTAGGGAATTTTATTTCTGAACATATCCAAGTGAAAAGAAAAAAAAAAACTTACTTTTTTTTTTTTTCAGACTTTCCTAAACACGATATTTACTCTCATAAGGAACTAGTACCCAAGATGGGTGGGCAAGAAGTGGATATTGTAAATTTAGTACTCTGCCATGTACTGGCATTGGACCTTCAATAGTCCGCATACATTCTCTGCATTTCAGTTTTTTCTTATGCTTTTGAATAAAGATATAATAGTACTCTCTACAGGGAGTTGTTATAGGATTAAACAAATTATACACACATACACACACATATATATAGTTTAATATGTAGTAATTACTCCAAAATTGTGTGCAGCCATTCAAAATTTAAAACACAGAAAAGGTCTGTGACAATATGCTGCACAAAAAAGGAATATACTGTAACATGGTGCACAGAAATATATCAAGGAACCAGCAAAGAGTACTATACCAAGATGTAACAATGAAAATGAAAAACAAACAAAAACATTTTGCTAAGAAATTGGGTAGCATAAATTAAGACTTTACTGCAGTTTAGTTATGCAAGCTATCATCTCTGGCATAAAGCTTAAAGTTGGTGTAATTGACTAGAGTTAATTATTAGTTCTCAGGAGCTAATAATTGTTAGCTATGCAACTGTCTAAACTAAAAGCCTTTTTTTCTGAAACACTTCTTTACAGATTTCAACTTTTTACAGTCTATTACAGCACTCATCTGGCTGCCATCCAAGTTTTCTAGCAACAGCTCTAAGTGCAAAACCCTTGTCACTCACTCACATATAGCACAGACAATGTCTATTTAGTTAGATTTGCAATATTAGCAGACTGAAATCAATAGTTCCTGAAGAGAACTATCTCCTTTATTGAGGCAAATACTGTTTGTTTTCTATTTATGGGAACTAAGTCACATTCTCCCTGGAGATAAGCTTCAGTACCAACCAAGGGTCAAATCTTATTGTGCTTTTTTAAGAGAAAAGGAAGAAGGCAGAGAGGGAGGGAGGGAGGGAGAGAGGAGGAAGACAGAAAGAGAAGAGAGAGAGAAAGAAAGGAAGGGAGGGAGCCAGAAAGGAAGAGAGGAAGAGAGGAAGACAGAAAGAGAAAGAAAGAGAAAGAGAGAGGGAGAAAGGGAGAAAGAAAGAAGAAGCAAGAGAAAAAGTAGGCAGAAACATATCTAATTTGCATTACGATGACATAAAGAAAATCTCTTTTAGTTTCGAGATATATAAATAAAAGCAGTCATGTTGCGCGGCAGCAGTTCCCATCACTGCAGAAAAGTCCTCGTTTAAATCACTTATGAAGATAATACCAAGGGCACTTTGGCTTCATGAATTTGCAGATAAGTATGCTTTAAGGGAAAAAGGATAGAAAGAGAGAAGGAGAAAGAGAAGGACAGGTGGGGGAAAAGGGAAGGGGAAGCTGAGAGTGAGATTTGGTGATGTCTCTTGCTAAACCTGGAGCAGAAATAACATATACTCTACCAGGGGGCTACATAAAACATATGGACAAAAACTGATGGCTGCATTCATTAACATAAACTTGGAAAAAGGCACATTTATTTCAACACTTAGTGTCCTTTTGATGGATCACAAGAGTAACCAGAGTTTATATTCTGAAAGCAGTAAGATCAAGTTTCAAATTGAGTAATAAAAAAAAAAAAACAGCGATTGATACAGAAATAATTGTTGGTTCTGGACTCCTATGATTGATCCATCAACTTAATATTTGACTTCAGAGGCTCATAGGTTCAAATTAGAAGTAATGTTTGCTTCTGTAACCCACCCCTCGTCATTCTTCATTGTTTGCTTGTATAAGATGTATATACAAAAGAAGAGAGTCAATGAACTTATTAGACATCAAATTACTAAAGTCTTTTCCCTGATAACAAAATCAGAGTCTCCCTTCCCCCTTCTCTCTCTCCCCCATCACACACAAATACACACACATACACACATGCACCCATGCACACACAAGCACGTCCAGCCTCCAATAAATTTTTATAAAACAAGCAAAATACTGAACCTATGGGCAGGGATCACCACCCAGGATTTCCTACCCTATGAGGTATAAAAGTGATAAAGTATCAAGTTCATTTAACCTACCTAGCTTTATTTGTAATGTAACATGCCACTTCTAACATCATATTCATTTGACTTAGATCTAGGATCAGCCTTCAGTGTACATAAACTACACACAGACACAAATGTTAATGCTGTACATATAATTTTTTTTGTGGTGCCAGGGATCGGACATATAATATTTTTAAAAGGCTGTCTAGCTATATATCCATCCGCTCACTTGGTATGAGTGATAAACATGCCAGTTTCTTTTACTTTAATGTCTGTCATCCCCTGAGTGAAGTACAACAAAGCTGGTAAGAAAAGTGGCATTTAAGAATTTGCTGGCAAAATGTTAGTAATACCTTTTGGAAAACTAAAAATGTCTTCAGTTAATGAGAAACACCTTTATTTTATCAATTAACAAGAGCATAGTTTTGCTCTCAAATCAACTTTTTCTTTTTATTCACTATCCAGGCTACCTTTCCCACTGATGCTCCTGTCAATTTAAACATAAGAATGCCAGGGGCAAAAAGGTACAGTAACACTAGCCAATAGCATGACAAAGAAGGTAAATCTCCAAAAAGAAAAACATATACTATGCACTTCAAATGTCAAAATGAAGTTCATTCAACTGTTTGCAGTACTTACCTTCATTATGATTCCCTTCCATAAATATGCATGGCTTGGCATTAACTATATATTCTGGCAAGCAGAGCCCTCAAACACAATTATTCCACAATAGTCTAATATGCTGAGTGTACAACAGGTACCACCCACCCACTCCATCTGATTGTAATTGGAGCAGCTGATGACTGGCCCCAAATGAAACATTTCCTAGGGTCTATGGACTCTGGGAGGAGGGAAACCAATAGAATCTTGCTCTAGCAGCAAAACTTTACAATGTAAAATTAGGAGCACACGACAAGCATATTTTTTGAGTGTAGGAAACCATTCTATAGAGAAAGAGGAGCAGGAGACCCGAACGGATGAAATAAAAATAAAAGATGGCAAGAGGCTCAATAGCATTTCAGCTTTTATTAACAAAGCCCTATCCTCATCATGCACAGTCATGCTGAAATCTATACCAGGGTACCTCTAAGTTCTCCATTTACTTAAGCTCTTTGGAGTACGGAGAGCAATGCTATCAAGCAGCAAGTGAAAGGGGGAAAACATAGAAATACTCTATGTCATTATAATAAACATAATTTTAATGTAATTCTAGCTATTATAAACAGCTGTTCCTTCATTGGCACAGCCCCACAAATAGACAACAGTCTAATGGAGAAGACGGATCAGAAAGTTATCTCAATACAGTGTTGCGTCCCAACATTAATTTACATCCACAAATCTACCTGGGGTGGAATCAGAGGAGGAAGCTATTAGAAGGGTGGGAGCCAAACTGCCTAGAATCTTGAAGGACACGGAGATGGCCTAGAGGAGAGGAAAGGCGGGGCCTTCCAAGAACCTAAGTAGAGAACTGCTGATGAAAATGAGAGAAAAAGCAAGCAAACAAGGCAGATGGCTCTGGGGTGTGGTATGCTATCCTCAAACCACTTTTTGATAACTTTATTTTTAAATACCTTTGTGCAAGGTGTTTCTCCTCTTCATATTCCCCAACTAGTCTGAAACAAAGTTCATTTTTAATAGAATTTGTACTTTCTATTACAAGGCAAATCTTTCATTTTAAAATGGGAAAATAAGAAATATTCCCAAAAATTTCAGGTTGAATTTAGGCTCAATTTCACAAAATAGGGGGAAAAATCTAGTGAGTCTATTACATTCTCCTTCACTGCAGACCAGATATATTTTCATTTGCTTTTACGTTCTCATCCCACAAGGTTCGATAAGCAGGCCAGATTGGTAATATTCTCTCACTTGAGTTGCAGATCTAATAATGCCAGATAAAGAATGTCTCAAGCTTGTTGATATGTTTACACACCTTGATTATGTAATAAATAATGACCTTTATTAACACCCTGTAATTTTCTCTAGGCATCAAACCAAGGCTTTCTTTTCCACTGCTACAGAGTCCCACCCTTGCTCTGCTTTGAAGTCACTTTTGCCTCAGCAGTTTCACTGCTCAGGCAGGTCCTTTTCTGGTTTCCAACTTCGCATCAGGCCCTCTTATCTCTGCTCCACCTGACAGAGGCTGTCATTTACCCTGCCCCTGGATGAAGCTGGTACTGGGCTACTTTTGCTGCCTCATTGTCAGCCATGATTTTGAGCTCCCTGCTGTATTCTAGGTTGTTTTTAACCTCTGGTCATGGTGTCGGTTAGGCATTTGTCACAGCAGTTACCCTCTATCGCCATAGAACAGCTTCTACATGAAAATTGGTAGGACAACCTTCATTCACTTCACCCTAATTAGCTATTTGAAGTGAAATTTCCTGACAGTTTTCAAGTTAGACTTGAGCAGGAAGTGATCCCAATCTGGATGGGACTGGTATGTAAGGCAAAGTACCTGGAATCAGAACGGCTAAATTCTGTAGTAATAGTTTCTGCCTTGATAAGTAAGCAAAAATATGTCATTTTTTTCTGTCTCTGTCATCAGCCACTTATCGACAAATAGACCTTCAGAGTTCAATACCTCCAGAAGCAGCCACACCCAAGTTCACAGGCAAATTCTAAATCAGAGCACTAAAAGTAAGTAGGTCTCTAGGGCCCACCAAAGGGAGGGATTGCAATCAAATTACAGTAGACTGTCCTGAAGCTAAGCACTCTTTGAATAATCACAGAACTCCCTATTATGTTTTGTTATAGCTGAAATACAAAGTATCCCCCCAAAGACTCATGCATTGAATTCTTCATTCCCAATGCAACAATGTTCAGAACTAGGACCTGGTTAGGGGTGTGAATGGACCATAAAGGAAATGATCTCACCAATGGATTGATCTCCTGATGAGTTCATAGCTGAATGGGCTATTAGCAGGTAAGGCCCAGTTGGGGGTCACCAAAGGGCATGACTTTGAAGCGTATATCTTGTCTCCAGGCCCTACCTCTCTCTACTCTGTTTCTCTCTTTCCCTGCTTCCTGGCTGCCATGAAGTGAGCAGCCCTGTTCCACCAAGCCCTTTCTGCCATTATTTTCTGCCTCATCGCAGTCCCAAAAATGGAGTCAGGCAACCACTGATTGCAACCTCTGAAATTGTAAACCAAAATAAACTTTTCCTGCTTTAAATTGATTTTCTCAGGCATTTTGTAACAGTAACACAAAGCTGACTAAGACATGTTTTATGTAGAAGATCAGTCCCCATTCACTTGGACTCTCCTATAATGACAAAATGCTACCTCTTCAATTTCTATCCCTAATCTATATTCCTTTGCTGTATATTTCCTTATTATTAAACTGAAATTCTGGTTTATTTTCTATATTGGTTATTTTCTCTCTGATCCCCACTAAGATCCATGTTCTGCTCTGTATTCCAGGAGGTGGCCCTCTGAAAATTGTACAACAAAAGTTTCTTTGCTGCCAGGCTTCTGGCTGATCAAATAGGCACTTATCAGTAGAAGATTAGAGGATAAGAGGAGAAAAAGGATCAGGGCATTTTTTTCTCTTATCCCTCCCCACTTCCTAGCCTTGTTCTTTCTGCTCTCATTCCACTCTGTACTAGGAAACTGAGCATGATATTATTGGAACATGCCATGCATATAAACACTTCAGAGACTGCATTTGAAGTTCCCTGAAACTGGCATGCTCTTTCTTCCCATACTTCTAGGCTTTTCAGACCATCTTATTAAAATTAAAATCCCACTCTTCCTCCATTTTCTGTATTCTCTACCCTCACTCCTACCTTGCTTTCACTGTTTCTAATTCTCTGTTTTGCTTTTTATTTACTCACTTGTCTATCCCCAACAGAGTATAAGTCATATGAGGATAACGTTAGGGAGTGGTATATTTTGTTCACTGGTCTACAATAATACCACTTAAATATTTGTTCAGTGACTGAATTCCATAATATTAATAATTTAAAACAGTCCTGGATTTGAGGTATTGTCTACATTTGGCAGATGAGGATAATTTTCAGAGGATCAGATAGTGGTAATTTTCCCAGGAAAACAGAGCTACTGAATTTTAACAACAGCCTAGAGTAAAACTGTTGAACAGTAAGACTCATGAGTTTAGGAAAAATATTAAATTTGGAGAATATATATGAAACAGGATATACTTAGATATAAAGTAGATGAAGACAGTATAGATTTGAGTGTAATGTGGCTCAAAGATGACTAAAAAAATTAATTTTTCTGGGCATGGTGGTGCATGTCTATAATCCTAGAACTCTGGGAGGCTAAGACAGAAGGATTGCAAGTTCAAGCCCAGCCTGGGCAACTTAGTGACTTGTTGAGATCTTGTTTGTAAAGTTTTTTTTCTTTTTTTTTTTTAATGACTAGGGATGTAGCTCAATGTGAAGGCTCTGGATTTAATCCCCAGGACCACAAAATAGACAAATAAATAAATAAAATGTTTAAAATGAGGATAAAATTAGACCCATTCCTATGGTTTAATAATGAATCCTATTCTTTTCTTTAGCAAAGTGGGGCTGTAATTAAAATAAGCCTACACAAATATGGTAACAAGGCAATTTTCTGCCTAGGCTGACAAAACATAAACCAGTTTTTAGCAACTCAATTCAAATGTTCCTTACAAAGAGTGACAAATTTAAAAATAAAATGAGATAGGAGTGAAAACCTCAGACACATTTTTATTTTGCATGTTATTTCAAATTAGCATGTATAACCAAAAGTTGGTTACAACCACAAAAGTTATTTCTGTAAGTATATTGAATATTCATTGGGAAATTTAGCTCAAATATTGCATCTTCAAAAAAATTCTGGACACTAGGCTAAGAAGGCATGGAGATGTGATAAACATAATTTAATCATTTAAAAAATATATGCCCTGTCTTCTCAAGAGTAAACTAAAGAATCACAAAGTCAAAAACTAGTAACATTCTTAGCACTATTTACAAACCTCTTCATTTTGCAGAATTAAAGCCTAAAGAAATTAAATGACATATTGAAGTCCACAGAGTTCATAAAAACCAAAGTATGAACCAGGACTCAAGCTCCTGACTAATTTCACTGTCCCTTTTTCTGCATCAAAAGCCCATCTCTTACAGAAGTTTCACAGATAAAAATAAGGTTGTGTGCATGTAATATTTTAATTCTGCTTAATAGAGTACCCTTGAGAGACTCTTTATGCAAACGTCTAGAAACTAAAAGTCACTCGTTCAATTTCCAGTTAATATAGAAACTTTATTCATTGAATATTAACTGAAATGGTTTTTATGTTAATAGAATTTGTTTTACCACTGATTTTTATAAAAGCATCACAAGGCAGTTAAAATACATGAAGCATTCTTACAATATAAAACTCTCCAAACCAAAATCTGATATTCAGGATGACATTTGTACAATTTTTCACTCTCTTCACTTTCTCAAGGAGGCACATTGTCTTCTAGACCCTCCCATACTATCTGCATTCCTACATGGGCTTGACCTCAGCCAGCCTCACGCTATCCCTTGAAATTCTGTACTAATATTTCTTCCTCTAATTGTACTATGTAAGTAGATAAAATTTTAAACTCAAACATCCTAAAATACTCTCAATTTTAAACTCATCTGAAAAGTAGGTAGGTAAACATAAGCAGAAGAAATTTAAAAGCTGCTCTAATTCAGCAATCTCAGACATTCATATAAGTCTTTGTTTAAAGGAAGAGTGAAAAAACTGGAAAAATGTAAAATAAGGTAAAAATTTTTTAAAAGCAACATTTTTGGTAAGATATCAGATATCTTTGTTGAAATTAATACTTCTTGATTTAGTGCCTTATGTTCAATTAACTCTAAAATCAGTTTATCTTTTCAGAATCTTTGTTTGTTTGAAGTTTTTTTTTCTTTATTTTCACATTTTATGAATTCTAGTGAAATAACTAAAGCATGAAATAACTATAAACAATTATCTCATGTGATAGTCTACCATAAAATTTCAATGGAATAACTGAAAATAAAGATGTCAATGTAGCAACCCAGTATGAAGCAGCACATGTAAGTACTAGGGTAAAAAAACAGACATTCATTCAATTGAGTTACTGCCACTCTAGGACTGAATGAAACAGAGCAAAAGATGAATGCACAAAACAATCTACTGGATTAAGTGAAATGGAATGAGAAACACTTTAATTGGATAAAATATAAGAGCTGAATTACAAATGCCACATAAATAAACAGCTCTAACTAATGTGTTTTTCCAGTTAAATAATGACTTTAATAAAACAGATGAAAATGTAGGCTGTGTTGTTTTTTCTGCCTGTCAGAATCTCATTAGCATTTCAATTTAAATTCTACAAGTGCACTCAAATCTCCCATTTGTACATCTGGCATAACTCAAAACACTGCCTTATTTGTTAAAAAAAAAATTAAGGCAAATGAGCCAATTCACAATATCTTGCAGTGGTATTTTAACGGGTGAAAACAATGTTGTTATTTTAGTGTTGTGTAACAGCAGGGGTCTTCATGTGAAGAAACTGAAAAGATTTAGATAATACTTTCGAAGAAATTTTGTAGTTATAACAAAATCCTGAAAGCATGGAATTAAATGATAATGATGTCTTTATTTCAAATGCAGAATTAACACACACAATCTTTTCATCAACCTTTAGAATAAACTTAGGAATAATAGTTAAAAACAAAACCATAAAACAATAATTCCAGCTAAACAGATATTGTTTCAGAGATTTTTGTTTAAAAGCTTGCCTATTAAACCATCATAAACACCAAAAAAGAAAAAAGAAAAACAGGGGAAAATTCTTCAAACTACCAATGTTTAGTAATGGCTCTAAATCAATAATGTTCACGAGAATTATAAAAAAAAATTGTTTCAAACTGTGTATTCTCAGGGTTTAGACCCACAATTACCAGAAATCAGAATTTTTAATAGCATATATTACAAGTGATTCTGATGCAAGTGGTTTGTGGACCACATTTTAATAAGCATTAACCTGAAAAAATAAAATAAACATTAACCTATATTATAAAGTTCATACCCTTTAGACTGATAACTAATCTTTCATAATCTGGTTTTATCCTACCTCTTCATCTCTATTCCACAGGAAGAGCCATCCAATTCAAGCATCTAAATTTCACTACAGCCATCTTATCTTAGTGCTGAGTACCAAATTCTAGACGTGAACCTCCTAAAGCCTTGTTAGAAATATTTGGATACAGAACAGTTAAATGCCAATTTAGTACAGCTTAAGGCATCACAGGATATGGAGAATAGATGATAGGAATTGGTTTTAATACAGAGATCAGCATCAGTCTCCTAAATCATGTCCCAACAAGTAGGTAGAACACAGATTAAACAAGGAGGAACAGGTAATACAGAAAGACTACTTTGCCTAAGATTAATTGGTCTCTGGAAAGTTAACTTGATCCACTTACTAAAGGATTTCATCTAACATAGGAATTTGGTAAGCTTCTTTGTGTTACATTTAACAAAACTGAGTTTTAATTATAACTCTGTACTAGGTCAAAGAATAAATCAGGTATACATCCTTTGTTGATACTTCTGAAATTACTTCATAAAAGTATGATGCAACATTTGTCAATTCATCTGTAACTCCAGATTATAGTAAGAAATATCACCTAACAGGAATATTCAAGAGTTCCATCAGTTTTCCAGATTTCTCTTAGATCTGCTATACTAATCAGTCTCTTTTTAAGCATCACCATCTTATGACCCTTGTAGTTTTATCTGCGTCAGTTGACAACCATCCAATCTTCCTTTATAAATGCTTTTACCTGTAAGTTAATAAATTATTCAATATCATTTCCACCAATTTCATGAAATCTTTATCTTTCTCAAAATTTTCTAGTTTGTATTATTAATTCACCTTGTATTCTTTAAGGTCGGGAACTGTTAACTAAAAGTGCAGCCACATTTATCACATTTCTTAATCATTACGAGAATGACAAAAATATTGATGTGATAGGAAAAGATAGAAGCTGTGTTCCTCTGAGTGAAGACTAATTTCATTTATGTCTGCTTTATCGGGGAATGTTTTAATGGTATGTTTACTGTAATTCCCCACAGAACTAAGGAAGATGTGGATTATAAACATTCTAGTAATACTCCCTCTGGGACTCCAGAAAGCAATCAGCACTGAAAACATCTGTCAGAAGCTAGTTAAAAAGCTTCACTAGGCTAAGCATCAAAAAGATCAGAGATAGAGCCATACACTCTGGAGGAGAAAGGCTTGTAAGAGCATCACATGCCACTGTATGGTGAACTTGTCAGGGAGGTAAGACACACGCAGATGGCAAAGTCAAACTAAGTCAGGGAAAAGGTTTGAAAACCCACATCTGCACTAATTGCACTAATTTCTTTTTTTTGAAACAGGATCTCACTATGTAGTTCAGGCTGATGTTAAACTCATTATATAGTCCAGGCTGACGTTAAACTCATTATATAGTCCAGGCTGGCCTCAAACTCACAGCCATCCTCCTGCCTCAGCCTCCCAATTGCTGGGATTACAGGTATGTACCACCATGCCCTAAACACTGACATTTATATATTTTACCATATCAAACACTATGTGTGTGCTTGGAAGTTTTATATATATATATTTGGTTGCTGAGTTATCAGAAAAATCCTATGAAGTAGGTAATATTGTTCTGTTAGTTTTCCATTGTTGTGACAAAATATTTGAAAAACTTAGAGAAGGAAAATTTTACTTTGGCTCATGGTTTCAGAGATTTCAGTAGATGGTCAGCTCCATTCTTTTTAGGCCTGTGGCAAAGCAGAAACATCGTGGCAGAAAGGCATGGAAGAAGAAAGCTGCTCACCTCATGGCAGCTAAGAAGGGAGAGAGAGAGCAAGGGGAAGGGGCCAGCATCCCAACACACCCTCTGAGACTACACCCCCTATGACCTACTTCCTCCAACTGGGCCACACTTATTAATAGACCTGAGTTCTTTCTGGTATGAACGCATCAATGGATTAACCCACTGGTGAGGTTAGCACCCTATGAACATTGCTGCAAGGGGAATCAAGCCTTCTTCAATCCATGAGTTTTTGAGAGATACTTCCTATTAAAGCATAACAGTCACCATTTACAAAGAAGGCGACAAAACCTTAAAAAAAAAAAGCTCATCTAAGTCTGAGAGCTAGCAAGTAGCTGAGGTGGAACTTGAACCCAACGACTGTGACCTTAAAATTTAGCTTCTGAATTAGTCTACTGCAGATGTTTGCATTATATATTATTTTGCTTTATATTTTGTTTAAAAATGTTCAAGAAATACATCATTATAATTTTTACTTAATGACATCTTTTCACCCCCAGCAACAGCACTATCTTACACACAATGGATATTCAATAAATATTGCTTGAATTACACTACCCATAATTAAATTAATGTCACATCTCCAAGCAGATGAATAACCAATTTACCATTCCCTTGAAATTATGTTTGCTTTTAAGATTTCAAATAACAGAGGAAAAATGCACCACTCCCTAGTTACAAACAGCTATCTGAGAAATATGAGAGAATTTTCATATCTTTAAATCTTAAGAGTTGGTCACAATGTGTAAACATTTTCAGTTCTGTAGAATAGAATAGGAGGCAGACAAATCAACCAACTACAGACATGATTCTTGACAAAGGGACCAAAAACATACACTGCGGGAAAAGATAGCTCCTTTAACAAACTGTGCTGGGAAAACTGGTTATTTATATGTAGAAGATTGAAACTAGATTCCTATCTCTCGCCCTGTAAAAAAGTCAATCAAAATTTATCAAAGACCTTAATATAAGACCCAAAACTTTGAAACTGCTGGTAGAAAAACATAGGGAAACATTCCAAGATGTAAGAACAGGTAATGACTTCCTGAATAGGACTCCAAGATTCCCATAGCTCAAGGAATAACAGCAAGAAATGACAAATGAGATTGTATCAAATTAAAAAGCATCTGCACAGCAAAGAAAACTACAGAGTGAAGAGACAGCCTAGAGTGGGAAATGACCTTTACCAGCTACTCTTCCCACAGAGGATGAATATACAAAATATACAAAAGACTCGAAAAACTTAGCTCCAAAAACCCTACAAATAACCCAAAAAATGGGCAAATAAACTGAAGAGATATTTTAAAAAAGAAACAAAAATGGCCAATAATTATATGAAAAAATGTTCAACATCTTTAGCCATCAGAAAAATGCAAATGACACTACACTGAGACTCCATTTCACCCTAGTCAGAATGACTATCATCAAGAATGCCATAATGAAGCATAATATTTTATTCAATTAATATACACTAATAAAATAAATGCATAGTAGAGAAAAAACTTTCAGAGAATGCAGCACTTCTTTTCTAGATTAACATAACTATTTTAAGTGACGATTTTGTGATTTCTAGATGATCAAGCTGTGATTTCAAAAAGCCTTAATTATAAAGAAAAGGGAGTGAATACGACATCTTATCCCTGTACTACAACTGAGTTCATTCAAGGAATCAGTGCCAGGCACAATGCTATATACTAGGCATGGATATAAAAATTAAACATAGAGTTAAAATGTGACCCAGTAATTCCACTTGTAAGTATTTAACCAGGAGAACTGAAAACACATATTCACACTAAAACTTGCATCCAGATGTTCATACGAGAATTATTCATAGTAGCCAAAAGGTGGGAACAATTCAGCTGTCTATCAACTGATAAGTGGATAAATAAATTTTGATATATTCAAACAATGGCAGAGTATTTGGCCATAAGAAGGAATGAAATACTGATCCATTCTACAATGTGAATGAGTCTTAAATTTATAAAAATCCAAAGAAAGTAAAATAATCAGTATTTAGCAAAAAGATTTCCCCATTCTTTTCTTCACTCTGCTTTCATAAAAGCACAATTTAAAAAAATCACAGGGCAACAAATTTACTAACAAAATTATTTAACTGAAACTTAAGAAAGCAAAAATAGAAAGATAATCTTTCTCTAAAAATTTGCAGGTAGTAAATGCATGTCTTCCAGGTAAGGATGTGATTAACATTCAATATCCATACTAAATTACTAGACTGCTTTACAAAAGATCTAAAATATCAAACACTGGCCACTCTTTATACTGCAATATTTTTGCACAATCTCTAATATTTAGCAATTTACTAGTATTCCTTTAAGATATATCATGAATTAAAATTGTGCTTTTACTCTGCCACTGACCTCTATACTTCTATATAAATCAGTATAATTTCAAATCAACATAAACAGAAAAATAAGACAAATAAAGGGAAATAATGAAATAGTAATTACTTTGACTTTCATTTTTCTATAGAGGCTGTGTTGCTTCCCAATTATTCTTAGACTAAATAGAGAAAATATAAAAACCTGAAAATCACCTCAGGCAATTTTTAATAACATATATTTAATTTTTAAAAGGAAAACGTCAACGAAAGAACAAAAGCAGACAAAATCTCAGCAGTGTACTCTTTATCATTTCATTAAATAATATAATACTCCACTTCAACCAAGAGGCTAGTTTGGGAGTAATATCAAAATGCTGTCAACAAAGAATAATGAGCAAGAGTAAATCTGGAATGTACACAAAAATATTCACATAAAGAACCAGAAATTTATCCTCTAAATCATGTTCTTTACAGTAAATCTGTGGGGGGGGGTCATAAATTTCATACATAAAATACACTACGATTCCTTTATTATCCATTTCATTCTGTTCTCATTCTTTCTTTCCATCCCATTTCTACTCACACTCTAGGTAAAAAAATTCTTCAGATTCTAGTGTATTTTTCCTGTATTTCATTTATACAAGTAAAAACCATACAAATTTATTTTGTTATATCTACTTTCTTATATGAAAGACAGTGCCCTATAAATATTTTGTTGCATTTTATTATTTTTGTTCAACATAACATACTAAAAATCACTTCAATTAGGCTCACAGATATCTTCTTCATTTCTAGAAGCTACAAGAGACTCCACTGGATGAAGAAAAATATACTCTAATTTATTCAACCACTATGCTATTTAAGGGCATTTATTTCCAATATTTTGCAATTATAAATAAAGCTACAGTGAATATCTTTGTAAATATGCATTTTCATGTATTTGAGGGGTACCTTTCTGATACGTTCTTTTGTCAATTCAAAATAAACTTTACTTTTTATAATTTTTGTTAGTACAAATTTGCAGTACATAAGATGACATGCCTTTGGGCAGCTGGTACATGTACACAACACACCTTAATTCTTTTTTTCATTACTTGCCTCCCCATTCTGCTCTGCTCCTTCTATCTCTTGGTCCCCTTCCCTTTTTCAAAAGATATATTCCCCCATTCCCTATTATTTGTATTTTATTTTACTTTTTATTTATATTTTGAGTTTTTTATATAAGAGAAATCATGTGATACTTAAGGTTCTGTGTCTTATTTATTCCACTTAATATTAAGGTCTCAAGGTGCCTTAATTTTCCTACAAATGACTCAAATTTATCCTTCCTTTTGGTGGTGTAGTACTCTCTTGTATATAAATGCTACCTTTTTCTTTATCTGTCCATCTGTTGATGTACATATAGGCCACTTTCAAGATTTAGTTATTATGAGTTGCACTACTATAAACATGGGTATGTGTGTGTCAATGTAATATAATGTCTCTGACTCTTTTGGGAAGTTATCTAGAAGGGAATAGTTCACTCCAATGGAATTTCTATTTTTAGTTTTTTTTTAAGGAATCTACATGCTGATTTCAATAGTGGTTGTACTGGTTTACATCCCCACCAACAATGTATAATGAGTCCAAAAAAATATTCCTCTGAATTTTTGAATGAATGGTTTCTTGACAGGACATACAGTTTTGGAATTCAACTAGTAATATTTTTCTTCACCTAATTTTTAATGGCCCATGGGTTTGTGAGATGCCCCCTGTTCCAGATGCCCCTCTGTTGATTCATCCCAGGCTATGGCAACCATCCAAGCTAAGGCATATCCTTGCTCTCACTGACAGAAGCAATCAGACCTCTGATCTGTTCTGGATGTAGGCAGCAGGGCAAGGGTTCAAGCAGACCTGGACCTAATGCCAGCAATTTCAGATCCAGCCACCTGTGCAAGACACACATGCTAGGCCTAGATTCTCCCACTGTGGGTGGGGCCCTGGGCCTTTCCCACCCCGAGATTAAATTTCCCTCTGGGTCCACACACTCTCCAAGAGCATCTCCCATGGCTGTCTCTCACCCAGTCATTGTGGGAGAGTAACTGTAGAAACCCTGGAGTGAAGCTGTTTTATCGTTGTTAAGGGGCTCAGTCATAAATAATCAACCCCTTCCCCAAATCGCTCCTGAACAAGCACTCTCTAGCAATATGATGGGCACTGCATTGGATTTCTCCTCCAACTTTAGCCTGCCATACAGGAATCACTTATGGAGCAAAATCCCCTGCTGTTTTTGCCAACTGGGAGCCAAGGTGAACTTCCAGACTCCGTTGTTCTTATCTCTGCATTGTGCCCAATTTCTGCAGCTTATCTGTAGCTTCCAATTTTCCTGTCAGTTCCTTCCAAATTCCTCGAGATCTACTAATATTTTTCTCTTTGCAAGTTGTTATTTTCCAGGTGTCTAGATTCTGCGTCCCGGAGAGGCTATATTTTGCTGCTGATTGCTACTCCCCATTTTGTTTCCCGTGATAGGTTCTTAAAAGTTGGACTTCTGGGCCAAATGGTAAATATGTACCTTTTTAGGTATCACCAAATTTATTGGTTTGAATTCCTATAAGCAAGAGAGTGACTATTTCCCTCATACTCACCAACAAAATGTCCTATTTTTATTTTAATTTTTGCCTTCCTCAATAATGAAAAATGTCAATTAAGTGTTGTTTCAATTTATACTTCTCCAATTATTAGTGAATCTGAGCACTTTTTTTCTCATTTGATGGCCATTTTTATTCCTTTTTGGTGAGTTATCTATCTCTCTATATCTTTATAAACCTATTGATGTTTTGCCTCTCCACATTTTTCCAGTTGTGGGGACTGAACCCAGAGCCTCACACATGCTAGGCATCCTCTCACACTGCTACACACCAGTCTTCTCTCTTAATTTTTAAGAGTTCTTTATGCATTAGAGAAATCAGCCTTTTGTCTGTGGTATTTGTTGTGAATATTGTCTTGCATTTTGCCAGCTAGTTTTTGACTTTGGGGTGTTTTGGCCATAAAAAAAACTTTTAATGCTTTATGTAGTCAATTCAATCTTTTCATTTATTACCTCTTCACTTGGAGTAATAATTAGAAAGCCTTTCTCTACACCAAAAAAAAAAATTTAAAAGAATGCAGTTATATTTTTTCATGTTTTTATGATTTCATGTTTTTACATTTAGATCTCTAATCCATTATTTTAGGGTATAATGTAAGATATGGTATTTTTTCTGAATAATTACTTAATTTTCCCATAACAATTTAATAACCATCTGCCTTTAGCCCAATCATTTGAGATACTATATTTAACATATCCTAAATATCTGTTTGTACTTAAATTTATTTATGGACATTTTATCTGATTGGATTGGTCTGTTGGTCTATTCAAAATTGAATACGAAAATATTTTAATTATAGAAACTAGCTAATAGGGTAGTAGATTTTAATGTTCAGTAGGACTAGGTATCACTTATATTTTTCTCTTTTTCAGCTTTTTCTTGACTGATACTGTTATGTGTTTGCTTTTCTATATGTACTTTAGAAACAAATTATTTACTTCTATAAAGTGGATGTCTGGTACTTTTGTTCATATTACCTTAAATTTGTACCTTAAGGAAGGTTGAGCTATTATTTTTATAATGTTGAGTGTGCAAGAACAAGATAAGTCTTTCCTTTTGTCAGCTCCTTTTGTCAGTGTTTAAATTTTTCATGGTACAAATTTTGCACAAGTCTCAATAAATTTATTAAGGGTTATTTCATCTTTGTGACAATCAGAATGGACACTGATTTAAGCCACTATGTTTGGGAGTATTTTGCCATACAATACAACAGATGAACTATCACAAATACAGTAACCTACAGATAAGCAAGTCAGATATATGACTGCATTATTTTGAGGTAAAAGGTATAAATAATAGATGAGAATTGGTCTAAGTTCCTCAGAAACAATACTGAAAAGTATATTTCTGCTTATATTCAAAAGCATTTTTAAATAAAGGAAGTTTTTAAAATGCTTTGCTTTTGAGATTTAAGAGGAGAAAATTCATTATTATAGAATACAACACCAGTTGTCTGTTATTTCCCTCATGTCATTTTGGTAAAGTGGTAAATATTAGCAAAAAGAAATTCCAGATGACAGAAGCTTCCTATTTGATATTACAACAGTCAAATTATAAATGAAGAATTAAAAAGTATTTTCTAATCTAAAATTGCCAGATTTTAGCAACTCTAGAGAGCAAATTCTACTTCAGATAGCTGTAGATGTTATCACAAAAGCTCACCCGCCTTAACTGCACAAACACATTATTATGTAAAACTAAGTAGTTAAAAAGTCACACACATTTACTTCAAATCCTTTTACCATCTGTTTTATGTGTTTTATGCATTTAAATTATTTGGGAGACTTGTACAAGCTCCACATTTTAAAAAATGCCTTCTGTCAAGGAAGGCAATCTCATGATCCTATGATTCATAGCAATCTTTCATATAAACAGCTCTAATAAACCACAGAGGACAAACAGGCTGAAGTTTGATTCACTCTGAATTCCATATGTAGGTGCAGGTATTGGGAAGTTCATGATCACCTATGCTTCTAAACATCCATAAGAACTCTTAGCAACATTTACAATTAGCACACCTCCAGATTCTCTAATGGCCCACAAGATGTTTATGTTTGTTTAGAATTCACTTGTAAATAATTCGTCAAAAATTAGGACACTAGGATAAAACATCATTTTCCTGTGAGACTTTAAATTGCACTCTTAGCCACAAATGACCAAACCCTAAAAGGTATCCAACCAATGCCTGAAAGTTCTCATCTAATGTATACCTACCCCGATTTTAGGCACGACTTGAACAAAGTGCTATAATATTCCCAGACATTAATAATTATAAAAATAAAACAAAGATAAACATAGTCTTACCATACAATCCAGCCATTTGAGGTCCTTAGTATTTTCCTAAATAAACTGAAAAATTATGCCCAAGTAAAAACCTGCATAAAACCCAAAACTATAAAATTCTTAGGAAAAAAAAAATAAGGAAAACTTCATGACCTTGGATTTCTTGGATTTGGCAAGAATTTCCAAGATATAATACCAAAAGAACAGGCAACAAAAGTAAAATAGACAAATGGGATAGCAACAAAATTAAAAACTTCTGGGCATCAGAATACACAAACAAAAAATTTGCTGGATCAGGAAAGGGAAAAAAGCAACAATTGGAATGGGAGAAATATTTGCAAATCATATATCTGATAAGAGTCTAAAAATCAAGAAAGAAACAATTCTTAGAACTAATCAACAACAATAGATAAATAAATAATAAAACCATTCAAAACTGAGCAAATGATTTAAATAGACATTTCTCCAAAGATTTACAAATGTCCAATAAGCTATATGCTGTAAATTTTTCCTATAATCCATATCCCTCTTTAATAATTTCAGAATCATTTATTTGAAAAACATTTTTTTCCTTTCTACAAAAGATATCAGACCTCAAGGGACAATCAACAAAAAGTGTATTTTACTACTGACTTATGACAGCGCACTCGCTATTGATATATTATTTAATAATAAACCAAAATGAAAATATATGACTTGAACTGGAAATCACATTATGTTAATTTCATTAAGGCCTATGTGAACAGAAAACAGTATGTATTTCTTTAAAAATGTAAATTAATTCCTTTCTAAAAATTATGGTGCCAATAACATCAGATATTAGATGCTTAATGTCCTAGTGAGAATTTCCCTAATAGAAGTGGTCTGCAGGGTCAGAGAGGCAGAATAACACTGCCTAATAAATTTAGAGTTTCTAATTTCTCCACTAATGTTATGGTTTGTGTCTAGATGTCCCCCCAAAGCCTCATGTGGTAAGAGGTAGCTGGATCTAGAGTGTGTGATTACTAAATTAATCCACTGATCGGTTTGGCATGGTTCTGCTGGGATCAAGGATGTGACACTAAAATTAAAGGTATTAGGATTAAGGGTGGGAGTACTGCCCACCCTAAAGACAGGTAGCCTGGATAAAATATAAAATACAGGAAGAAGCTGGTTAGTGGCTTGCTTGCATCCCTTGCTTACCTTGCTGACTTCCGCCTGTCTGCCGTGCCACCCTGCCTCGGACCCAGCTGACTATGGACTGAAACCTCTACAAACTGTGAGCTAAATAAACCTTCCTTCCCCTAACTTTGGATGTCGGGTATTTTGCCCCAGCAATGAGAGAAAAGTAACTAAGACAACAAATAACAGAGATTTTCATTCATCGATCAATGTATTCACTCATTCACTAAATTACTGAGTAGCCACTGTGTATCAGTCATAAGAAGGCAAATATGAATAAACCACATTGCTGCTATCCAACGCATTATTGTGTCCTTCTCCAAAACACAACTGAATATTAAGAAAGATAGTGGAGAAAAGTCTTAATTTTCTAATTATCCAAAGATGTGCAATTTGCAAGTCAGTCAAAATTGAAGGTGGCATTCATGAAAGAATTTAAGTGTACTACACCTTCCTCTAAGGAATCCACACAAAGACCCATAAGTAAGAAAATAACCTCACTTGCACTTTCTCGTTTCTTTTTTAATTAGGTTCAGTCTGAGAGTCAATCACCCTAATTGCACCTAAGTACCAATTTCTTTCAAGAACTGGACCATAAAGAAACATAATTTAATATTCTCTTAAAGTGAAACAGAATTGGGAATAATTTGAAAGCCATGTCATAACAACCTTAGTGGTAAACTTCTGGTAATGTGCAAAATACCAAATCTGTAGAACTCAAGATTTACAGTCTCTCAAAATGGAGAACCATCTGTTCGCGATGACCCTTGCAGAGAATTACATTGACTATTCCAAAGTAACTGCATTTATCCCAGGCAGAAATTGTGCTTCAGACACTATTTATCAGCAGTTGGTACGCAGCAACTCCAGCAATCATATAATATCCAATCTTTAAAAGAAAAAGTACTTTCAGTAAAGCAGAAATTATAGAAAGGCTAACTTCAATTTGGATGGAAATTACATGGTGACTCATATTGAAAGCAACCTGAAATATAAAGAATAAATAGTACAGGTAAAATGAATGTAAAATGCAACTTTTAAAAATTTACAAAGTAAACTTTTGAATGAGTATATTACAAATTAATTTACTTTGTCACTGATGGTGAAAATTGAAAGAGAACTAAGAAGGTACTAATAAGTTACAGTATGCAGAAAATGTCACTGTCGTTATTACAAGAATCATTTTTTGTTCAGGTTATTAAGCTAATAACCTGGAGGAAATACAAATAGTGGATTAGAAATTCTAGCTATACTAAAAATAAGTGTATCAGTGAGCTCTAACTAAATAGTGCAAGTAAAAACATCTCTTGAAAGGCAAAATGAAAAAGCAAAGGGAGTAACACATTTATTAAAATAGTGTCTTTTAAAAAAAAAAATAGTGTCTTTTTATTTGGGACAAAGAACCAAAACAAGCAATAAAAGAATTAAAACAAAGATACCTCATATCTGCATCTTTTTTTTAAGAAAATTGAGAGGATACACATTTCTTAAATATTTCTAAAAACAAAAAATGGTTAACTATGATATCGGTTTGGGAATTCTAAATTTAAAACTATATTGAAATATTAAAATGATAGAGAATTTTAAAGGCTATATATTAATAACAGAAATAGTTTGTTTTCAGAAAATGGTATGATGGATTTGTGAAGCTTTCAAAAGTGAGTTTAACCACAGCAGAATAAGTATTAATAAAACGTGTGAAACTGATTGCTAAAGAGGCCATGGAATCTCCCATCCTAAGAATAACAAAGTTAGGAACACATTTATCTTAACTTGTTGAAATGAAGCCTGACTGAAGTCTTATAGTTGAATTAGGCAAAAGCCTTTTCATTGATCATTTCTGTGGATTCCTTAGTCAAAGAATACAAAAAGGCAAGCAAGTAAAACTTTAAGATTTGTAATATTCCTCATACTGCAGATAATCTAAATGTAAAATAGCATACTGATGGGAGGGTTTCTATAATAATGTGTAATTGTAAAGACAAGGTAAAATACATATGAAAATATAAGACATATATAAATAGCAGAAACCTTGAAAGAAATTTTTACTTTATTTGTTCATTTGTTTATGTTGAGATAGGGTCTTGCTCTGTTGCCCGAGCTGTTCTCAAACTACTTGGCTCAAAGGTCCTGCTGTTCCCAAATAGCTATGGCTACAGACATAGGATTGTGCAACATATTTAGAAGAAATTTTAAAGACACTTGAATCTGTTGGGCCAACAATCTTTCTTCAAATAGAATGTTACTACAAATATGCTTATGATTATAATCTAAGTATATATTTTATATACCATTTCCAATATACCCATATATATAGATGTGTAAATGTATGACACATGTATGAGGTATGAGAGGTGAGGGGGTGCAAGTTAAGAAATGAATATCTCTAAGACTCTCAAGTCAAAACAATGTACTTTCATTCTGGTCTAAACTGAGAGATTTCAACTCTTACGTTCAGTGGTAAAGTTTCCCAGAGGCTTTTTTCTTTTCACTGGGTGACAGGTACTGGGAAGATGCAAAGAAGAAAAGCTCTTCCTTCTTATCCTTAAAGAGCTCACATTGCAGCAGGAGAGAGTGTCATGTAAACAACTCATGATAAATACTAAATAGAGATTTGCACACAGTGTTTCCAAAGATCTCACCAAAATTAGTTATTGTATAGTCTTATGGGCCAGGAGAATACGAACAGGCACACAATCAAAGGTACGTGAGGTCAGAGTCCCCTAAGGAAACTTCAGCAGAGCTTACTGATAAAATTTAAAAAGGTATTACTAAATTACATGCCAAATCTATCCTGACATGTTCCATTTTCAGTGCCTGTAGAATTTCACTTTGTTGCTGGTATTTTCATCACATAAAAAGTTTTCATACTACAACAAAAGCTAGCCAGTGTACTCGTCAAGCATAATGAGAACAGGACCCACGTTTCAACTCAATAATGACATCAGTCTAAAATTAGACACAGTCAAATCATCAGCACCATGGGGAATGAAAAAGAGCCATTTATCTTTAAAAGCCTTTTAAATATTTAGTAGATCTAACACTATTAAGAAATGAGCTAGCATTAGTTCAAAGTCTTGGAGGAAAGGCCTCTTCTTTCCTTCCTATACTTGTGCATTTAAAATATTTTTATCTCACTTTATAGTTCTACACAGAACAGCTGACAAATCATTCCTCCAAACTGGCAAATTACAATTTTAAACAAGAGTCAACCAGAAAAAAGGAGAGATGAAAGGTGTCTTCTTTCTTTTTGACACTACATAAATACATCATTAAAATATTTGCTTCTCTATGTTATGTAGCCCAGATTTATGAATAACTAATCCACACAAGAACTAAAATCGTTTGAAATATTTTAAATGGCACAGTGAATTTCTTCTAGCAAGGATCTGTTGTTCCTCATTTAAAAACATTTATTCTATCTTTGGCCACTCGTTCTCTCTCCCCACCCCCGTGTGTGTGTGTCTCTCTGTCTCTGTGTCTTGGTTGCTCTGTCTCTTTCTCTATGTCTCTATCTCTCTCTCTGCCTTTGTGTCTCTCTCTCTCTATATATATGTATATCTATACATGTATGTGTATACATATATATATTCTGAAAAAATTCATTAATCCTATGTATTTTCAGTTTTATACATTCAGAAACCACTTGTTGAGGGTTTTATGTTGTTTCCTTTGATGAACAATATAATAATGTTAACACATCATATGTTACCATTAATATCTGCATATTGAGTGTGACAAAAATCTTAGTGTGCTCTTGGAACTGACCAGCCACCCACCCCAGTGTCACCAGGATGACAGAACAGTTGAAACTCTGAGCATCTTTCCATCTCAAAATTCCCACATGGCCTTTTCTTTCCCTTTTTCTTTATACATTGAAGAGAATCAACCTCACTTAATTGTGCTAAAATATCTAGGATCACTAGCAGTCCACTAGGAAGGTTTCCTATTCTGTCTGTTTCATTTCTCACTCAAGATTGTTTTGCTTTCTAGTAATCACACCTTACCACTAATGAGAGATTTGCTAAATTCATCGATGCCCCTCCTGCTATTTCTAGAACTTTCTGATTTCTAGAACTGTCTTCTCAAGCATTTGCTGATACCAAGAAAGCCTTTATGGATACTACCTGTCTTTTCCTGATTATAACCTTAGCAGTCCATTTCAATTAATCACAAAATGAAGAGTTGAATGACATCTATCTATAATTAAGCAGAGTATGATCCCACTTTTGAAAAAGTATATATAAATTTATGCAGAGAAAAGACTTGAAAAAATACACATAAAAATATAACTGTAATTCTTAAGGTAGTGAGATTACATATGTTTTTATTTTATTCATTTTATTTATCTGATACTTAATAATAAATGTATATTAAATCTACTTAAAACAGGCAGGACTAGGTTGTTAACATTTAGCAAGAGTAGCATATAAAATGTGTAAAATTCTCATAAAGTATTACACATTATTTTGAGAAAATAATTGGAGGTGCTGTTCCTCTAGGACATAATATAAAAGAAATCTCTGCTGTTATGAGTCATCACACACAATTTGCAAGTTTTAGACTCATGACTAGTCAATAACTCCCAATCTCTGCCTGCTCCTTAGAAACAAACATTGTTATCACCACTATATTTTCTTCTATATCATCTTCACTTCTTTTTGGTAAACTAATAATTGACTGGATTCTTCATTTTTTTTTTAATTTTAATGGTACATTTAAGATATATATAATGATAACATTCATCACAGAGAATCGTACCTGTATGTGATACAGCTTGCTGCTCTTTTTTCCATTCCCCTCCCCTTCTTTTAACCCCTCCTCCCCTCCTTATTTACAAAAGCTTTGTTTCCATTTTTTCCCTTTTATTCTTTTTTTCTTGTCCCTCCATTCCTTTCTCCTTCCTCCCTCCCTTGTTCCCCTTCCCATTTGAACAATTTCTTCCTTTTCCCAATATAATACATTTTAGTCCTTATTTACATTTTCAATATCTCACATCAGAGAAACAATGCAGTATTTAAATATGTGTGTCTGGTTTATTTCACTTAAGAGTGTGTTTCACCACTCTCTTATTACTAAAAAATCTGACCAATTTAAAAAAAAACCCACCTAAAAATATCTTATATAAATTGATTCCAGCTAAGAAGTCTTTCCTTTAAAAAGAAAGCATAAAGTACACAGAAACCAGAGGGAGGAAGAAAGTTCAGAAAGGACAAAGAAAGATGAAATTACATATTAGTATTGACCAGAAATATGAGAGAGAAGAAGAGGATGAGGAGGAGGAGGATAAGAAGAAGATCTTTCTTCTTAATATTTTGATATTCTCTTTGGCTATTTAGAGTCCACTGAGAAAAAAATCAATATTATCTTCATTCAAGAGAAAGATAATAGCTCCAAAAGTAAACAACACAAAATTGCTACTACATAATACTCACTAAAACAAGCATAAAGTTTATTTTGATTACTGGATAAGTTTTTCTAAGGTAAATCTTTTTTCTACTTATTAATTGTAAACAATAGAGAAGGTTACCAAAATGAAATAAGCTAAAGTGACAATATCTACACAGTATCCTCATTCAAACTCCACATAGGAACCCTATTTTTAAATGCAGTCCTTAGTTTAAATGCTATTACCTCAGCATTATAGTCTTTATTTAAAAAACTTGCACCCCATCTTACAAGATTATAGAAAATTTTAATAATCTTATAAATCTTTGATTTTTCTATAATGTATGCTATCAAAGAATAAAGCTGGTCATTTATAAGATGAAAACAAACTTAGAAAGTTCTAGTTTCTGGAAACACTGATTCTAATAGTAAGACATCATTTGAGACTGAGGTACTAAATACTGTTTGTTTCTTAAGAATAAGCTCTACTTTAATGCATGCTTATAATACATAATAGTGATGTTCATTTGAGGGAACTGGTATACGCATATAACACATCTTGATCATTTTTAATCCCTTTACCTTCCCTTCCCCCTCCTTTTTTGTCACCCCCCTCCCTGAGTCCCTTCCTCATCTCTGAGAGTCTATCTTCTAGTTTCCTATCATCTCTCCTTTATTTTATTCATTTGTTTATTTACTTATATCTTAGGTTCCTCATATAAGAGAAAACATGCTATATTTTAACTCTCTGAATCTGGTTTATTTCACCTAATCTAGTTTATTTCTTGGACTCCAATTCTATCCATTTCCCTGCAAACGACATGATTTCATTCTTCTTTATAGCTGAACAGTGTGTGTGTGTGTGTGTGTGTGTGTGTGTGTGTGTGTGTGTATCATACATAAAATGTTATCCATTCATCTGTTGATGTACATCTAGGCCATTTCCACAGCTTAGCTACTGTGAACTGAGCCACTGTAAATATGGGTATGCATGTACCAATATAATATGCTGCCTTTAATTCTGTGCATCCTCAGTTTTTCACTTCTTTGAAACAGTTGTGAGGGGAAGTAGGAAAACATCAGAACATCCAGGAGAGAGGAAGAGAGAAGAAACAGGCTAAGGCAAAAGGAGAAAAACATAGGAAAAGTGAAGGTAGAGAAGATGAAGGGCTAATTGGGGAAAGATGGAAATACAAAAAGAGAGAGAAATACTGCTTAGCTATTGATTGAGAAGAGAAATAAACAACTTTATACACATAAAATACAATTATGTTCTTAATACAGATATAGGATGCAAGGAGAAAAATCATAGTATTTTATCAAACTTAAGGTTTGGGATTTATATAGAAAAATGCCAAGTTTTATTTCCTTCTCTCTTAAAAGAAAAGAGACAACACTCTGAAACTGAATCAGGAGGAAAATCAAAAGTTCATACTGACGTATGCATTTAAAATTGATCACTTCAATGATTAAAAAAAAATAACAATCAGCTGCATACTTTCTTCCCTCAGAATGTTTTATACCTGGAATAAAATAAATAAGTAAAAGCATGAACTATTTTCAGTGAAATACATAAAATATTAAATAACAAACAAAAACCCAAATTTTGTCTCTAACAAAATTTTTGATAGCTTATTCATAAATTATTCCTAAATACCTTCAAACATATTTCAAGTGTTAGGAAATGTGATTCTGCTTGATACAATCACCAATTTTTCTGCTTACATGAAAACTCTTCTCATCAAAAATGGCTAGTTTGACAGAAACTGTGAAGAATGTGGTGCAAAAAATATTAATCCTGAAGGATATGTAAAATTCCAGCATCCTTGACTATATAAAAACTATCAAGACAGACAAAGGTAAATTTGAAAACCCAACAAGAAGACCAAAATAGTAAATTTTTTCCTGAAGTGACACTAAAAAAGACCTAACGAGATGAATTCTTGCAAAATAATTAGGTTATGCAGACCTATTTTTCAGATCTCAGTACATAAAAGTCTTCCAAAGTAATTTCCCTTTTAACATGGTGTATCACAGTCTTCATTTGCTCATTTACCACCATGTGCTACTGAAGGGCTCTCGTCCCTGACTTCGCCCCACACACCTTCCCTCAGTACCTGCTGCATGCCAAGCACTGTGGCAGGTAGCGCTGATACCCAGGGCCAGCGCTACACGCAATTAGATATCGATAATTACTCAAACACCGCTAAAAAATTTTAGAAACTTCTAAACCTCAGTTTAGCCAAAAAGCTCAACTATGCCCCCACTACTATCTGAATTTTAATATTCAAGAGCAGTAAAACTAATTTCTGATTCAATTTTTCTTGCATTCTAGTGAACTTGTTCATGAGTCATAAAAATCAAGCTGTTATCCTAAACTTTCCACTACCTTGAAAGGTATATAAATTTCCTTTGTTTTTCAATCATTGTGCTTACGTATATTTCCATTAGACAGAAAAAAGTAAGATCATCATGAGAGTTCTAAAAATAGGTTTGACAGAAATACAGCAACTCTCAGTGCTCAAGCATTCTTTCTTTGAATGGTCTGAAGATCCACACGCTGCTATCGCAAGTTTCCCTGAAGCACGGTTTAAACTTGTACTCATTGGAAGGCTGGAGTATGGGAAGTCTTTCCATTGACCTGGGCATGTGCCTCCACAGGGCCATCTCTGCCCTGCTTTTCTACCTGACCTTATTCATGTATCTTACAATGGACAGCCAGAAGAAATGGCATGTGCCTCCAACTGTGTGGTCTTCCCGCTGTTCTTAAATTGTTTGAGGTCAAGTACTGTAATGTCTTATCATCTCAGTATTCCCGGCCTCCAACATGGTAACTGCTACATAGCAGCAACAATACTAGTAATAATCTGAGGAGGAGGAGTAAGAGGAGGAGGAGATAGTAACACTGAGCTTACTTCAGAAGTTCTTAACTCTGCTTTAAGTGTTTTGCATATATCTCTTAATTTTCATAACTCTATAAGTTACTATTATCAATCTCATACAGGTGAGAAAACACTCAGAGGAGCAACTTGTGTTGCTGAAGGAATGAACAGAGTGGGAAAAATGTGGTCTTTGGATTCTAACAGAAATCAAAGGCATTCGCATCCTGGACATTATACATTATGCCACCTTGGGTTATTTATTGACCAGATATAAACTTCAGTTTGCTCATCTGTAAAATGGGAGCAAAATCTACTGCATTGAGCTACAGTGAAGATTCAATGTGACAAATCTGAAAGCGCATTACCTTATATCCTGGCATAGAAGAGGCCCTGAAAGAAGGGTAGTCCTTCTCTTCCCACCCCACTATCTTCTCTTCTCCTTTCCCACTTACCAGGCTAGAAGAAAAGTAGACTGGAGATATCGTTTAATCTTACCCCTGGAGGTTCTCAAAGTTTGGTCGATGTTAAAATCCTAAGAAATTTAGCACAGGTACAAAAGAGCACATGATCCTTCATGTGCTGGGCTAGCTCTCCAGGTGAGAGTGCTAGACAAAATGTGAGATGCACAGCTTTCTAGACCTTCTCTCCTTAGCCACTCACGCCTCTGCTTCAAGTCCAGGAGGGGAGCCTAGTCTCTTGATGGTTGAAAAAACATGGTAAACCTTCTTTCATCCTATCTAGTAGGCGCCTCGGAGATTTCCCTGATTTCTCCGCCGGCAAAGAGAAGACAAGGTGTTAAAAGATAAGTAGGAGTTTAGTTCCTAGAGGGTAAAACATTAATCACTGAATTCTGGAGTCGTGTACGTCAGCAACTGGGTTGTATAACCTTTTGCCCTAGATCAATTAATACTAAATTCTATCCAAGCCTCCAGCTGACTAGACCAGCAGGACATATGAGTGAGCCTATGCAGCAATAATGGAGAAAGAGCAGAATGAAAAGGAGTTCATAGTTTTTCACGTGTTTTAGCAATGCCAATCTCTAAGATTCAGAGTAACCCAATACTGACAGAAAATATTAGTGGAGATAGAAATTATAATCACTCCCGTGAAAAAGGAACGGTTCAGTAGATCACTGGTTTACAAAAAACAAACTCATAAGCAGTGATTAAGCATGTTTCCAATTAGGTAATATGCAGAAAACAATCATGTTGACATAAGGCTAATATTTTTTAATCAGTTGTTCAAATTTCAGAATTGTTTTTTATTTTGGAAAATTTTAATATTTATGATAAATCTTTGAGAAGTCAAAATTCCTCATAAGAATATGCTAATTTCACATAGAGAACTTAGTTTGAGGAAAGAATTGGACTAGCAAGATTTTTATTGTTAATGAACTATTTTGTAAATACTGTTTAACTATTGGGAAAAAATAGCTTTGAGAATGTGAAAAGAATTAAAGTTAGCTTTAAGTTACAAGAGAGTCATGCTATCAAAGCTCTACTACCTAGAATTTTACCAAAAGTAAAACATTAGAAATTGATATTTCTGACATTACCCAGTATATATGTTTAACCTACTGGCTATCACCAATTAATTTCAAGCACAATGAAATTAAATAAAAGAGGCAATTTTTTTCTCAAAGATTTTTGTCTTCACTTTAGTGTGGAGCAAAGGTAATGGAGTATGCTCATTTCAGATGGCCTGAAACGACTTTACATTTCAAAGTTTATGTATGAACTAATAGACTATTCAGTGATCCAGTTTAAAAAATAGCTAAGAAATGTCTGCACAATGAAAATAAGACTAGAACATCTTGCATTTTTTTCTCCAAACAAGTGGTCATCAAGCAGGAATTCCACACACAGTAGATACTGTAACTGTTTCCACATTACAGAGAATTATTACATTGCTATAAAATGCTGACCCCACTTAAAAATCTGCTGGTCAGTGATTTCATCATTTTATCAAGCATGTGAAAGCTGTTATCTTTAAACTGAATGTTGCTCCAAGGTGGCTACACAAACACTATTTGCTTAAAGGCAGTGTTATCTGGAGAAACAAGTTTCTTTGCCAAAGTTACATAAATCATTTTCCAAGATATCTTGCAAAATGGCCCAGAATCCTAACATATCCCCTATAAGAGTGTGGAAACAAATACCCTTTTAAGGAAAACTACAGATTATTTAATAACTAAAAACAATGTATAAAACCAACTTCTATAGACAAGGATCACATTACCACATGAAATATTTTCATTTTGGTGAATTAAGCTTCTCCTTATTCATATTTTTTAGGATAATTACTATAAGAGATGAATTCAATCAAACAAGAAAAGAATGATGAAAGACACAAAAAGTCTTCTTATTATATGACGCTGAATAAGTCTGCCAGAGAAGACTCCCATATTCTACTCCTTTTTATTTGTGTATAGGAACCATAAGACTTTAAATCAATGTTCCTTTTATAATCCAAGGTATATAGGCATTCTAAGTATCTACTTTAATCCACAAATCAACTAAAGTGATTTTTTGTTATTAGAATCTCAAGTACTATTCACAGTGAGAGTATTTGGTTATAGGAAGTAATTTTCTTTAAAATACTCATATAATATTTTATAGAATCATATAATTAAACCTATGCACATTTTTAATGCAGCTCTAATTCCAAATTCATCATGAATTTAGCAAACAGCAAAATATATGTAATTCCTAAAAGCAGCAGCAAGTTTAACAAAATACACTGATATCAAATTTTAAGAAGCCATCAATTTGGTCACCTCAAGCTCATTTTTTATTTAGTGAAATCATGACTATGGTGGCAGCAGCACAACACATAACATCGCCGTGCTAGATCTTTCTTTCACCAGAGGACAACAGTGAGCAGGGGAGAAAGGCATAACGAAAAGAAAATAACTCAGGATCCCAGGCGGTTGCCCCTGTGGTGGTACAGCACCAAGCTGGAAAACCTGTGGTAGCTAAGCAGCCGCAAAGATCCCCGTCCAGTTTCACAGCACCTGTAACAAATTCAGACTGGTGGAATCACAGCACACCCTGGTGACAAAAATGAGCTACCTCTGGCCTGATCAAAGTCACTGAAGCACCATGGAAGGAGTGGAATGAGCTACCGAACATTTTTTCAGATCTTCCTGAGAAGAACCAAAACAGTGACTTTGGGAAAACCCAAAGAGCCTTTACATAATAAAAATGTCACTGCTACTTTTAGATCCTTTGGCTCGGTCACTTGCCAGCAGTGTGACCCTGGGCAAATTTTTAGATTGAGACACAAATTAACATTGAGAATTAAAAATATAAGTCCTCATTTTATACGGTACCAAAAGCATCACATAAAACAATATTTGAAACACACTTAAAACAGGAACATGCACACAGAAAACACTACAAGTATTCACTACATAAATGAATAGATGAAACCAATGTAGAGATATGATTTCTTTAAGCTGAAAAAGAATAATTTCCTTTCCTCTCTCCCTCCCTTCTTTCTTTCCTTCCTTGGTGCCAGGATTGAGGTCAAGACCTTTTGGATGTTAATCAAACATTCTACCACTGTGTACCCTAGTCCCAAAAGTAAATAATAACATTAAAAACTAATGTACTGAGGGCTTACTATGTGCTCTCCACCACTCTCTTTACATACATCATCTCTTTTAACTTTTTTAACAAATCTACATATCATTATGTCCTTTTATAAATGAAGGAAGGGAAATGTTAAGCCCAAAACACAAAACCAGCAAGTAGCAGAGCCAGGATTTGAACATAGGAATTTCTGACACCCAAACCTGTTTTTAACCCTAGTGAACCACAAAGAAAGTTGATTTTATTTATCTGTTCCTATTTTTTTGGATGAGAAATTGAAGCATCTCAAACAAAGGCTCATAGAGGGGTAATGGCTAAGTAAGGAACTGAGGTATTTTAGCCCATTACATGCATATGGTACCTCTCTCTATTCTACACAACTACATAGGTATGAAATTCCACTGTCACTGAGAATAGGTTCTCAAATCACCCAGGATTATAGCTAATTTAAGAACACCTACCCTGAGCCCCCACCACCCCACAATCAGAATATGCTGTAGTAAATTAGAAAGAAGATATTTTTCTTCCCAGATGGTGGAAGACAGGAAGGAGTCCTGATTGACAGCATAATATGATCAACCTCTTCATCAGAGTAAATGCTGTCTATTGTCAAAACTTACAGTAAATTTCAAATTTGTTTCTTTAACATAGATGGGAAAATCCATAAGAGGACCGGATAGGATACAAAGGCCACCAGCTACCTATCTTGGCCAATACCATTGGCGATCAGTTCAAAAATGAGAGCTCTGTGGTAGATGCATATTCCCTGCATGCGCCACAGTTTGACAAAGAAGAAAGACCAGCCAACTCTCCACCCACAAGTGTTGGCTGCAAGTCATCTAGCAGCAGCCAGAGCTGAAGTATACAAAGTGCTATCCTACCACCCTCTGCAGCAAAAAAGGAGGTAATGTAACATCAACAGTGAAGATACCAGTAAATCTATTGGAAATATAGGCTACATCGGCAAGATGTACAACAATTCCAGCTAGGGGCTTTCATCACTACATAAAATTGATCAAGCCCTTTCTAATTGTACTAAATCAGTCTAAATCAGATGCTGTTATGCTCAAAGTCAAAAGAAGAATATTGATTTGGGAACTCCCCTTTTGAACTTCTAGACCTCTAGATTTAATAACCAAATTCAGCAGCATAGCTGGATACAAAGTTAACACTCACACTTACCCTAACCCTAGCGTTCCTGTATACAAATAACAAACTCACTGAGAGAGAAATCAGGGAAACAACACCTTTCACAACATCATCCAAAAAAAAAAAAAAGAAGAAGAAGAAGTACCTAGGAATCGATCTAACAAAGAAAGTACAAGATCTATACATTGAAAACTACAGTAGTTTGAAAAAGGAGATCAAAGAAGATATCAGAAAATGGAAAGATATCTCGTGTACTTGGGTAGAAAGAACCAACATAATGAAAATGGCCATACTTCCAAAATTGTTATACAGATTTGATGCAATCCCAATAAAAAATACCAATAGCATACCTCACAGAATGAAAGATAACAATCCTAAGATTCACTTGGAATCAGAAGAGGCCTAGAATAGGAAAAGCAACTCTGGGCAACAAAGACAAAGCAGGGGGCATCACAATCCCTGACCTGAAATTATATTACGAGGCTACTGTAATAAAAACAGCATGGTACTGGCAAAAAACAGACCTGAGGATCAGTGGAACACATTAGAAGATGCAGAAACAAGTCCAAACACTCTCAATCACTTTATCTCTGACAAGGGGCCAAACACCCTCCCTGGAAGAAAGATAGCCTCTTTAATAAATGGTACTGGAAAAACTGCCTTTCCACATGCTGAAGATTAAAGCTATACCCTTATCTTTCACCATGCACAAAACTAAAATCAAAATGGATCAAAAATCTAAACACTAAAACAGAAACAATCTGCTGGAAAACAGAATAGGTAGAACCCTCTAAGACATAGGGGTAGGGAAAGACTTTATGAACAAAACCCCAATCACCCCCAAAATACCACAAAGAATCAACAACTGGGATCTCAGCTTATTAAAAAGCTTTTGCACAGGAAAAAAAAAAACACCAACAGAGTGCAGAGACAACCCACAGAATGGGAAAAAATTTGGGCCAGCTATTCCTCAAAGAACTAATATACAGAATATACAAAGAACTCAAAAAATTCAGATCCCCTCAAATTTAAAGGCCCAATCCAAAAATGGGCATCTGAAATGAACAGACACTTCTCAGATGAAGAAGTACAAATGGCAAATAAATATATGAAAAAATGCTCAACATCACTGGTCATCTGAGAGATGTAAATTAAAA